>CM060952.1:83555129-83822629 GCA_030765055.1 Mantis religiosa | reverse complement strand
AGGATATTGTAGATCATCTAACTTCTCAACAGTTCGTTGCTATGCAACGGTCTTGAAATTCCGTTCTCCTTGCATAACCGGGACAAAAGAAAGAAAATTAAAGGAATAATTTTCCATTTCAGAAAATATTGGAATATTTATATAAATAAGAATAGATAAATAAACATGGTTAACTCAAATAAAAAGGAAGGAAAATGTTATACTTACAGTATTTTAGTCGCAATCACTTCAGCTGTGCTTTAAGACTTCGACCAATTCTCCATGTAAAACATAAGAAAGTCAAAACAAAGGAAATGTTGGAAAGCTTTCATCCCCACGTAATATTACCGCAGGTGTCCCACAGGGTTCTATCTTGGCTCCGACTCTATTTAATATATACATTTCTGATATTCCTGACTTAGCTCCGACTTCTTTAGCTCTTTACGCTGATGACACAGTTCTATATTATTCTCATGTTAATCTCCAGCACGCACAACAAGTAGTACAGCTCTGTTTAGATCGCCTAACTCGTTGATTCAGCAATTGGCGGATCTCTCTGAACCCTCAGAAAACCGAAGGTAAAATCTTCACTCTTCGCCGATATACTCCGCTTACTCCGTTGTGTCTCTACAGGAACAATGTCCCTTGGCTTCCCACTACAACTCCCGTTAAATACCTTGGAGTGCTTTTGGACACTCGACTGACCTGGCGTGCTCATATCGATCGTCTTATATCACTGGCCTCCGGGCGACTTTCAAAACTCTCACCTCTGTTGCATCGCCGTTCCACCCTCGGCCTACAGTCTTCATTGTTACTCTACAAATCACTCGTTCGTCCGCTTATTACATATGCCTGCCAAGTGTGGGGGACGGCACACACATGTCATCTGCGTCGTCTTCAGGTCATACAGAATCGCTTCATGCGCATCGCTACCAACGCCCCATGGTTCATCCGTAATCAGCAGCTCCATCATGAACTAGGACTGTTACCTCTTCACGACTACAAATGCAGGATCGCTCGTCATTTCTTTTCCACTCTGCAAGAAGTTCCAGGAGCTGTGCATTATAACATCGGCGTCCGCACGCGCCAGCCCTCACGCTCGAAGAGGAGACTACCACAGGACCTACTTCTAAGTGGTACCTCTGACGCGAGTGATTCCAGTGCTTGATGTCTGTCTTACATCTTCAATATTGACTTAATTCCTCAGACTGTATTATTGGAGTTCTAACTTAATGTAGTTAGGGGGCGGCCTGGTAGCCTACCCCTGATTGTTATTGTTCTTATTGTACTGTTACCTTCTTTTCACTCTGATCTGTAAAGCACTGTACTGCTGATCGATCAATGAAAAAGCTATAAAAAAACAAAGGAAACACTACACTTCATTGTGTTGTTATCATGAATATTATGCAAATATTAGATGAACATGCCGTTGGTTTATTATTTTGTGAAAATTCAAGTAATTATTGTTATGTTGGCAAACTTGGAACGACTAGGATAATATTTGTCAGATATATGGATGGTCTGTGAGCTTTTGTAGATGTTTCATAAAATTAATTAACTGTGTGAAATTTAGTGTGAACTTCTCACTATAAGCTGGACATTTTGTTTTGTGTCAAAGGTTATCTAGATAAAAATGACACATACAGAGAGTTTGATATGTATAAGGCTTTATATTAGTTATGTTTGTTCAAAAACACGAGA
Organism: Mantis religiosa; assembly: GCA_030765055.1. NCBI lineage: Eukaryota > Metazoa > Arthropoda > Insecta > Mantodea > Mantidae > Mantis > Mantis religiosa. The sequence goes on along the minus strand of CM060952.1, from coordinate 83,820,949 downwards.
CACCGCAGGGAAAGCAGCCTTACAACCAAGTAGAGCGGATGGGGGAGGTATTTTTAAACAGAACAAAGTTTATGAAATAGCCAAGCAATGCACGTTCCTTTGACGACGAATAAATAGGAGATTTTAAAATGGCCTGCAAGACAAGAAGAGATTTTGGAGTGAATTACGTGACGTGGCTTGTAAAAACCACATTTTTACTGCCGCTGTAAAGCTTTTTAATGAAGCAGGCCACCAACGAACAATCGAAAAGCTGACAAAACCTCGTCGGGAATGAAGAAATGAATCAGTTGTCGGGATCATTAAATACGCAAGAACTGGTTTATTTCAGGGCTTTTACAACTTCCGTTACGTCTTGGTGACCCGTCTCGTATCCACGTAAAGATATTTGTCATAATTAACTGCGAGTAAGACGTTGGTATCATGAAGATAACTATCTCGGTGATAGACTTGAACTCAAACTAACCTTTAAGTGGAAAATGTTTCGAAAAGTTAGATATTCTAAGAAATGGCTGTATTGATGTTACATAAAACACACACGCGAGGGCGCAAGCACAAGCTATTTATTTTTATTTAATTAACGTCCTCCTATGTTATCCTATCGACTTAAAAAATAAACATAAAATATATCTTAACATTGTAATAAACTGAAATAATTAAAATAATCACGAGTAATGAAAGGATGTTCAAATAAGCCCAGGGTCCATAGAGCTTAGAGTTAACAGACATTCGCCTTTCGATAAGGGAAAACACCGAAGAAAAGTTTTATCTAGTTAATTCACCCTGACCAAGATTAAAACTTGGAACCTCCATGATAAATGAAATGTATATTGATACAATTAAATAAACCATGGTCTATAATAAAAATAAAAATATTGAATGTTACACGGATAACCTAAGATAGGTTTCTCATAGCTGAAGCAGAATTATCATCTGCTGAGAACTTCGGAGACATCGTGAAACAAAGAATACTTCAATATCTTGGATTTTTTGTGCATAACCTCCGAAGCGTTCTTCATTCTGAATAACCTTTGTATAACTGGTAAACCGATGCATAAGAATGTAGTCTTTAAGGTACAGAATTCATGTCAAATATACGGTAGGGCTGAAAGATTCCGAAATATTACTAGTTACTGGCAGGCATTTTGAGATCTTTTAGTTGTTTTCCCTCTCATTGTCGTACAAAGTTAAATGAAGACTCAAAGATTTCATATACCGACCAATTGTTTGAAACATTTGACTATCACTTAAAGTTATTGCATTCCTTTGTACCTGGCGATAAGGCAATGTTTATCTTGAAGTAGACAGAGCAATAAGTGTTTGTACATAAGTAGGGTAAGTTATGTGAGGGCAACATAAGATTTTTCTCCTAGACATGTTAAGACAACATTTGTAGATAAATAAATCTACATAAGAGAGGATCCCTTTTGATAAAACTGAATGCATTTGAACATTCAAAACAATAAGATATATTTCGGAAATGTTTAATTTCATATGATGAATTGTTTAATATAAGTTGTCTTTTTGACAATTTCTACATTTTTTGTTGTACGGTTTAAAACTTATGCAAAGCTTACCCAGAATAAAGAGCACGGTCTCTCTGGTATGGCGGTATAAATCTCCCTCACGTTCAAATGTGTAGTAATGTGTAGTGTTTAACGCCCGCTTTTTCTACATACGGCACCGCAGGCGGTGACACTGATGATGCATCAAATGAAGATGGAGCACCGGTGGAATGAGATGGTGGGGGAAACTGGAAGTCCGGAGGAAACCCGCCCCAACGCCGTATTTTCCACCACAACTCTCTTAGCGGTCACCTGGGATCGAATCCGGGCCGCCTTGGTGAGAGCCAAGCGGTCTAACCACTTAGCCACGGCGTGGCCTACCCTCACGTTCAAGAGGCCTCTAGTTGGAATCTTGGTCAGGGTGACCTATATGGAAAGGTCTTTTTTCCGGGGGTTACCTTCTTGAAAGATAAATGCGTGGTAATTCTAAGCTCTATGGACCCTGGGCTTATTTGAGCATCATTTCGTTCATCCTTCGATTTGACTTAACACTGGAGGACGCTAATTATAAAAGATGTCTTTCGAGATACCACAATAATTATTAGTATGTAGCTTCTTTATCCTGCCATTTAATTATCCTCACTGGCTATAAGGACATGACTAAAAGCAGATGTACAGGATATGCCTTTCGCTGCATGTTAACGTCCTTTGGTTCTCCCTTTGCGTGCGGGCTCATCAAAAACCCCTGCCGGTACCTCCATATAGAATGTCTAACTACATAATTGAATTTTCAGTTATCTACCTGAAATACAATCAATTGAACTATTATCCCGGTCAGAAAAGTGGCTGGATTGCAAATTCTGGTATATTTCATTGAAATATTGTGCGAAACAGTTCCTTTTATTTGGCACCGAACATAATTATTATTTGTAGATTTTGTGATATTGTTTATATTTTATAGTGTTAAGATTTGGAAATCATAATCAATAATCTTCAGAAAGAGAGAGGGTCTTACGTAACAGAAGTTTGATAGTTACCGGAGTGGAGGGTAGGAGAGTTGTTTAAAAAACATTTTGTGTGTAATAGTGTTAAATAACTGTTCTTAAAATATTATCTACGGAAAACAATTTGTATCGTTATTTTAACAAATTGATCCTTAAAGATCAAGACTACAGGCTACAGGTTGCGCCTGGATGAGTGTTAGACCGCTAAGCTTTCAGCAAGGGGCCCAGGTTCCATCCCAGGTGACCGCAAAGTGAGATTTGCGGTGGGTAACACGGCGTTGGTGTGGGTTTTCTCTGGGATCTACGAATTACCCCGCCATCTCATTCCACTGGTGCTCCATCTTCATTTCCTGTATCGTCAATATCACCCCCTGCGGTGCCGCATTGTAGTAAAAGCCAGCGTAACTCAACACATTTCATTTAAGATCTTGAGTTAAGAATAATACATGCGCCGACAGGTTCTAAACTGGAACAAAGAAAATTGGAATGGCTACAATCAATTACGTCTACATAATTTTGAAAATTAATCATCGCTCTATACAAAAAAAAAAAGCAAAATCAAAGATCAAATTAAACTTATAAAACATATTTATTACAAATTTTCGACGAATAAAAAATTTCAACACGCAACTTAGTATATTTTTACCCCAGGTCTTTGCAAAGTGGAACATAGAAAAATATTACACATGGCTGGAAAATTTACATAAAAGTCTCACACATTCTTCTACAAACTATTCCTACGAACGCTTATTCCTCTATCTGCTTCATGTTAATCAAGATAAACATTATCTTACTGCTAGACACAAGGGGATACAGTAGACTTCAAGTGATAGTCAAATGTTTTAAACAGCTCGATATATGAGGTCTTTGAAATTCTGTTCTGTTCACATGGTGAAAAAGGAAAAGAAACAGAAAAGAAAGAAAAACGAATAACAACTTTCCATTGGAGAAAAATTTAAAGAAATGGAAAGTTCGAACAATAACAAGAAATATCTTAGAAATTTGTAACACTACGAAGAAAATATATTCATATAAATTACGGACTCCAACGGGTTCTACATCTTTGTATAGGAAGGTTCCTTTACATTTTTTTACAGTTTAGCAGTGGTGCAACAATCATCGTGAGGACACTCCAAGAAAATTCAAATGTATATTATATTTTCCATAGAATTATCTAAAACTTATGATATTTTAACAAAATTAGTTATTTCCGTTTTTCAGAAAATCAAAATGTTCGAAATAATTTTATATAATGGACAGTTCTGGGATGCTGAACATAAATATCGATTAATTAACCAAATTTTAGTTTTTGAGTTATATTGTTTACTAACATACAACGTTACCAAAATCCTATGTTTTGGCCCAGCAGATCTCCAATTGTTGGATGTAATACAATACTGTCTCCACTTACTCTAAGTAGAGAAAGCTTTTACTCCAGAAAGTTGTGACTGCAGATTTATTATGCGAGTAGGTATGGCGGACAGCTATGCCTTTATTTTTAGTTACATCTTCGGAAAACACGAAGAGCCATTGAGATCACGGTCGGTTTACAAGGGCGTGTGGGGGAAATGAAGAGGATATGGTACATTTCCCTCACGAGGGGTTGGTTAGCGAGGGTGCGCGATATAGGTACTCGCGCCGGCAAAGGGCATAAAGAATTGGTATAATTAACAAGTACTCAATTTATGCCGGTAAAACACCTCGCGCGCTCCGAGTATAAACATATGAACATCGCATAACTGAACTCTTCTGCTTCTCAATTGTTTATACGCCAGCACTTGCTGAGAAAGGACGCTGTTCAGTGGTCCTTGATGAAATGATCAAAATTTTCTAAGCACTGAATCTGCAGCTGATGAAACAAATCATTGCAAATAATTAACCAAGTACAATAATGTTAATAAAAATTTGTAATGCACATAAATGTTCTAGGGATTGCGTACATTGATAATTTTTGGATAACATAGAATTAGAATACCATCATACAGAATTAATTCCACGATTTTGTGTGTGTTGTCAGTACCCATAGGAGTGTCAGAACGAAAGAGTAAAAATAAAACAAGTTTAATGTCTCATAAGAAAAAGTCGGAATCTCCAAAATATATAAGTACGTATACTTTGAGATATACTTTCACACATACAATCCTACGCGGGTAGACGAGGTTCTTAAGGCACGAGAGATCTGCGGTTCAGATTCCTTCAGGAGAATCCTTCTGACTGACCCCTTTTTTAAACTTTGTCAAGGAGACTGGTGGGTGTCTGCCGTGGAGAAGTTCTCAGTCAAACCGTACCACCACTTCTTCTTTTTTTTTATTTTTTTTATTTTTTTATTTTATCCATCGATCAGCAATTATGCTTTACAGATGTTTGGTATAAGATATATAGGAACAGGACACATAACAATGGAGGTAGCCATGAACGACTCCTCTAACTAAATATGGAGGATAACTGTAACACAATTGAGAACTTAAAGTCTGATGGTATTAATCACGTGTCTGAGTCATCTGTGCTGGAGACGTCACTCAGGAGAAGATCTTGGGGCAGTCTGCGCTTCAGGCGAGTTGGCTGGCGAGTGCGACAGCCGAGACGGTAGGTAACAGCTCCAGGGACCTCCTGGAGATTGTAAAAGAATGGACGTGCCAGGCGTCGGATGTATTGGTGAACGGGTAGAAGACCAAACTCATGGTGCAGCTGCTGGTTTCGGATGAACCATGGAGCGTTTGTAACTGTGCGAAGCACCCTGTTTTGTAGTACCTGCAGTCGGCGGAGATTAGTCTTACTGGTGCCACCCTAGACTGGAGCTGCATAGGTAAAAATGGGACGGACTAGAGATGTGTAAAGAAGCAGGGAGGATTCATAACCAAGTGAAGTGCGCCTGTTGAGTAGAGGGTACAGTTTTGATAGCCGGGCAAACGCAAGCGTAACAGACCGACAGATGTGGGCGTTCCAAGTAAGTCGAGTGTCCAGTAACACCCCAAGGTATTTCACTGGCACATTGCTTGGTAACCATGAGAGCGGTTCCCCCAGCAGCCGTAGTGAAGGAGGATCCCTATAAGGTCGTAAAGAGAAGATCTTAACCTCTGTCTTGTTAGTATTGAGGGAAATGCGCCAGTGAGAGAACCAATGAGCTAATTGATCTAGGGCAATTTGCAGTTTCTGAATGGCATGAAGAATATTGGCGTGAGAATAATAGAGAGCAGTATCATCTGCGTATAACGCCGTACAAACTGGAGCTATATCAGGAAGATCATAAGTGAATATATTAAAGAGGAGTGGTGCAAGTACTGAACCTTGAGGTACACCTGCTAAAATAGGCCGTCGGGTGGATGTGAAACCAGCAATGCGCACCACAAAGGTTCTATTGGTGAGAAAACTTGCTATGATTTGTATCAGATAATAAGGGAGACCAATGCGATATGCTTTAAGTAGTAGTCCACTGTGCCACACCTTGTCGAATGCCTGGGCGATATCTAGGAATGCTGCTACGGTGTATTGCCTGTTTTCGAAACCTTGAATAATAGACTGCGTGATTCTGAGCAATTGGTGAGTGGTAGCATGCTTCGGGCGAAAGCCAAACTGAAAAGACGGAATTATCTGATTATGAATCAAAAAATGAGAAATACGTTGATGAATAATCTTTTCAAAAAGCTTAGAAAGTGTAGGTAATAAGCTGATTGGTCTGTAACTTGAGGGAAGATTTTTTGGCTTGTTGGGCTTGTGGAAGACTATAATTTCCGCATGTTTCCATGTAGATGGAAAATGACCAATGCGCAGAGCAGCATTGAAGATTGATGATAAATAAGCTAGGGCTTTGTTTGTCAAATTCTTCAGCACAACGTTAGGGATAAGGTCATGACCGGGAGACTTTTTAACGGGAAGACGATGGATAAAGCGGGACAATTCACGTGGAGTAGTGAACGAAATTCTGTTGTGCGCTGTAGGACGAAGTTGGTACTCAAGGAGTTCCCTGTCCACGGAAGAGGGAATATTAGAGTCAAGACAGGTGTTAGGCGTGAATGTACGCTCGTAGTGAGTAGCTAGAGCGTCACACTTGGCAGCAGAGTCACTCAAAAGGGTCCCATCAACCTGAAGAGGTGGAATCACTGTCGGCTCTCGGAGAATCCTCTTAGTGATGTTCCATAAGGTAAGATCTCCGGGACGGATAGTGGCTAATTGTCGCTGGTACTCCTGAAATCGGTGTTGCTCTAGTGCGGTCCGTACTTGTCGAATGAGACTATTTAATCTTTGGCGCAGCCAGGGTAGACGCTGACGTTGCCACAGTCGACGGATGCGATGTTTCTCTTGGATGAGTTGAGTAATATGGATAGGCAAGGAGGGGAAATGACGAGGTTGAGGACTGCGGATAGTAGGTACCACCACTTCTGATGTTTGCTGGCGCGATAAGCAAAAGGACCCGCGGCTAGCTGACGTCACGAATCCGGAAGCAAGCCGCATTGTTATTGGGCGGATTTCTCGAACATTCCTTGTTACTTTCGATCATGCACATAGAACGAAATTTCGCAATCATTACATTATCGCCTCTGAGATCTAATGGTTAAAATGTTCACTTCAAAGTCCAGAGGTCTAGTTCGATACTCCGATGGAAAATGGCAAATTTTGTTTAAGCTGAAATGTATGACAATAAACAAATCACAGTAACCTTTCTCTCATTTTTCAAAATTCTAACTTGCCTTTTTATTTAAATATTAATATTTTATCGTATGAATTCATCGTTCTAAGTAAAATATTCAGCATTATATGTTTATAAATATATTTCCTTTAAAATTCAAGTTTTACAAAAGTAAGTTTAGAAAAATGTGCTATGGATATATTATATATAAAAATAATTCTTAAAAAATTGCAACTTATGGAGCATATTGAGTATTCAAAAATGTTGAAACAAGTTTCTAGACAACTGGGTATATGTACATTGGACAGATTCAGCAAATTTGACAGTTTAAATGCACCAAATACCATATGATATCTTAAACTGCTTCTCAACAGAAATATGATAGCTAGTTACCAGACATCGGACACCTTTAAAGGGATATGAAGTTTACAAGTCTCGCAGTATATAATTGCTGACGTGAGTCCCGGGGAAAACACGCAGGGATAGTCGGGGTCACAAAGCGTAGTTTTAGTTTCATTACGACTACTGCTAGCCACGCAGGTAGATCTGTCTACCAGGGAGTAAAACGTGTTTGACATATTATATTAATAACATTACTTTCACAACAATTATTGGAAATCTCCATTTTATAAATCAAAAGTTTTGGGTACTATCAACAACCATTAAACAGCTTGAAGAATGTACTTTGGAGCTGTCTAAAAGCAGTCGAGGAGGTGTTTGCAAAAATTAACAATATAGAGAATGTACCACCTACCAAACGAATAAAGAATTAATTGTTCAGTATTCAACACAAAAATACTGGATTTTCAGTGCTGCATAATGTAAGAAATAAACTAAGTCTTGGACAAACGCATGAAAATGATTTGTACTGCTCATAGGCACCATTAACGTCATGTGACTTTGGACAAACTTTCTCCCAATATTTTTATATTGTTTCAGTGAGAGGCGCAGGAAATTCACATTCGACATGGTTGTTTACTGTAATTCCCGCATCGAAAGCAATGAGAAGGATGGCATATTGTAACGTACATTTTGTATCCGTACCGGACTGTACACACACGGCGCTTCGGTATACTTGTTGACACAGACGTTTGTTGATGTCGCGCCTGACCTTGTATAGTATCTGTGCGCCTACATTGAATGCTAAGGTATACGGGATCCGATGTCTGGTGATTACTATATGGTCTTCGTGGTTCACAAAGTAAAAAATACATCACACATCCACTAGTCCTTAAAAGATATATCTCTAAAGGGAACTTACTGTATTCCTCTTATCCCATTCGAATTATAAAGAAAATAACTAATAAATTGTCTCTAATGTCTACAGATGTCTATACAATTAACATGCCTTAGAGGGGTACATAAGTACCTTATTTATTCATTAGTTTATATTTTTTAAACTTTTAAAGCGTGATAAGCAATATTTTCATAAATGTGTCCAAAGAAGTAGAAGGTTATTGAGCATGTGCAACCTAGGACTAGGGATGAACCTTTAAACCACGGACAAGGCCGGGTATTTCAGCCGGTAATCTTATAAATACCAATAACGGAGTACGTAGGCTTGCGTATTCTCATCTGAGAATGTATGAAAGGAATCAGGCCTTGCTTTTAAACAAAGGCGTGTGTTATCCGGCACAGATTGGATTCTCCGCACGACATAATAACAAGGGACCTGTAATGGGAATTCCTATATTAAAATATCGATCTCACGTTATAGGTAGAGCAAAACCTTGTTTTCTTAATTTAAATGTAAATTTGTTGAAAAAGGAGATAAATTTGTTCCGAAACAACAAATGCCCAAAACCTATTAATTGGACAAATTTCTAGATCATAGAACATTCATATCGCCTTGCGTACTTCACAAGTATATGTTCCTTCTTTTTTATTTTACGTCTTCAAACATTAAGTCATATCGGACGATGTATGATATGATACTCAAATGAGCCCAGGGTCCGTAGAGCTTAGCGGTATCCGATATTAACCTTTCACATTAACGGAAAACCCCGGAAAAACCTTATCAACCTGACCGAGATTCGAACTTACGCTAGCTGGACAACTGGATTAGTTCGTAGGGGATTCGTCACGGAAACCACACTTGGTTTATTATATCAATGCCCCTAAGTATGGCATCCCCAGGGAGGAACGATGAGGTGAGAAGAGACACAGGGCGGCCGTCCAAAGGAGTTACGAAGTGCAGAGGGCAGGGTCTCTACATTTCAATTAGATGGAAATTTCCCCCGGTAGGCCAGGGCAACGGATATCCCACCCCACTGTGGTTCAGAAACAGTCCCGCCAGGAGACCTTGGTTCGGAGACCGGCAACCGTCCTACTGGAGAAGGAATTGCTTTACTCAGAACATATCATCCTGCCATGCAACACCAAGTCATCCGCCGACACTTCGAGTCTGAAAGAGACCAACAGATGAGACATGGTGTGAAATGATAATGGAGATGAAATGGAAGGACAGGAAATCCACGAGATGTAATTAACCTACGCATAATTCGCCTGGCGACTCGAGAAAACCCCAGAAAAGCCATGGGTCAGGAAGGTCGACAACGGGAATCAAAATTGAGCCTCCAGAATGCGGGTCACAGATTTAACCGACTGAGCCATCCCGCTCGATTTCAAACTGCGGATCTCTTTAACGTGAGACAGATGAGCTACCACCACACCACAGAGCTGGGTAAGTTATCGTTTCTGTATAATAAACGCGTTCGTTTGAAATTATTGAGCTATTTATTGTCTGAAACCAATTGGTCTCAATTTTGAGCTCATATCACAAAATTTAAGTGCGATAATCACGTGATTTGTTCCTCCTATTCATCAATAATTCCTTGTGAGTTTAATGGAAATAAAGAAATACAAAATTTTAAGGAATAGCTAAATCTTTTAAGAGCTAATTGCTATGTGATGTTGACATTCCGTTCTTTTTGCATAACCAAGAGAAGAAAGTAACTAATAAATGGTTTCCCATTGTAGGATTCACACCAATAACAAGCAATATGTCGGAAATGGTGAATGTCACAAAAAATGAGAGGTGAACTGAATGAGGTAGAGTATTGTAATTATGTAACAGTATTTCCTAGGTATCAAAAACTGCTTGTTTGGCATGACGGTCGGATGAAACCCGGCAATGAACCGCTTTTTCTTACTTTGCCTGTTTTATGTGCAAGGGGAGACAGCTCCAGGGCTTCTCTGACAGGATCAACAGTCTTTTACGTCGAGTAGCGGTTTCTTGATTCCTTCTGCCAAGTCTGTCTTTATCTTACCAAACACAAGTGGCACAAGTACTTCTGGCTTTATAAAGTACTCGGGATAAAGGTAACAATTGAGCAAAATATTTCAAAACTACAGTATCTACCTTCATTTGTAGTATTAGAAAATGTATTTTATTCCACAGAAAACTACAATGGACACTGTCCTAGGGGCAGCGAACCTAAACTCAATAATGTCGATATGAGAATGAATTTGGGTGTGAAAATAAGTTAAAAACGACGATAACTTTAAGCAACCTAACCTACAAGTTTGGACGTTTCAATGGATAGGACAACATAGCTACATACAATAATTAAGACATTAAAAAAAAATCAGATTTTTGTGATTTCTAAAGTAGATCAAGAAAATCATTTTAGAAATTTTGTGTATTGTCTTATTTAACTTACTATACTTATAAGTAATTAGTTTTATTTTCTTATTTTTTATTAACATCTCCCAGCGTTAAGTCATATCGGACGACGAATGCAATTATGTTCAAATGAGTCCAGTGCCACTAGAGTTTTGGAGTTTCCTGACAACTTTAAGGGCAAGGAAAATTTCGGATAATAACACCTGACCGACATTACAGCTCGGGACCTCTTTTTTCCTTAATGAATGAAATGATGCTCAAATGAACGCAGGTTCCCTAGAGCTTAGAATTACCTGAGTTTCATCTTTCAGGATAAGGGAAAACCACGAGAAAACCTTATCAAGGTAACTCATCCTGACCGAGATTTGAACTCGGCCCCTCTTGAATGTCAGGCGCAAACATACAGTAGTATTGAATTTCACTAACATTTCGATAAAAAGTTCGACTGGAAATATCCGTTTTTTGTATTCCCTGTATTTTTGATTAAGGCTTCACGGGTGAACAGCCGCGTCAAATTTATGAAGATCGAGCTTTCGGCCATTTTACACTCTATGGCCTTCATCAGGAACTGAAGCCTTAATCAATAACGCTGGCCGCGAAAGCTTCAAGTCTCACTTCCCTGTATTTTGTTAATTAATAGTGTTTTATCTAAATTAAAAGTATTTATTGTTCATTTATAGAAGCTATTTGTAGCCCTAATTAAGTTTCTTTTCAATTAAAACTGAAAAGTTCATTGCCATAGCCGGTATTTGAACAAAACTCCACCACTGAGCTACTATGGCAACATGGCAGCACAGGAAAATATCAATTTGAGACCACATAAGTCCATGTTCACTTACAATTCCAGGACATTATGTCTTGTTATTGTATTACCCAAAGTTAATGTTAGATTTCATAATTTCCTTTGCGAATTATATACTGAGTACCACGAAACAAAGCAGAAATAAATTACATACTTCTCAGGTATGTGGTAAAAACGAGAGACCACCTAGCTTATCTGCCTCACATTCAAGATGTCGCGAGTTTGAATCTCGTTCAGCGTCTAGATAAGATCTTTTATAAGGTTTTCCCTTGTCCTTAAATGATGAATGTCTGGTAATTATGAGCTCTAAGGGGCTCACTGCAGTATCATTTCATTCATCGTTCTATAGGACTAAAAGTTGGAGCAGGTAAATTAAAAAAAAGATATATATCCTATGTTGAACTGTGTGGCCGCGCCATGGCTAAGTGGTTAGACTGGATTCGATCCCAGGCGATCACAAAGTGAGATATGTGGTGGACAACATGGCGATGGGATGAGTTTTCTCCGGATCCTCCGGTTTCCCCCACCAGTACTCCACCGATTCTTCCATCATCATTTTTCCTATCACCTGATCTCTCTCGTACTTTCACTTCCGGCACTGGGTTGATCACTCATCTTGGAATCTCTCTAATCAGGAAACCTCTGATCCTCAACCCGTTTATGGGACTTGAAGTTACGCGGTTCAGAAGACTATGTTCCACTTAAGGAAATACAGGAATTCATTAATTCGTTCAAATTCATCTGTAGTAGTAATATGAGACGTATATTTGTATGTATTGATATGTTTTCATCAGTTTAGTCTCATTAAAATAAAATTTAAACTTGTGTTAGTATGTTTTGAAAATGCAGATGCTTTGCTGTTTCCCGAACTTATGAAAACTTACGGAATGACAGTTGACAAAGCAATAAAGTCACAGCAAGATTCAGGGTGGTACTTAGGCCCTTCTACAGCTCTATGTCCCATTCAAGCAAGACCAGCTATACAGACAAGAGGTCAAGACGGTGAACACCCTCTGCTGCCGCTGAAAAGCAAACGGGAGGACTTTGAAAGCAAATATAATAGACACAAGAACATGATATTAGAGAGAGTGAAGAAAGGCAGGTGTTAAGCTGATTATACTTTCGGTCCAATATTTTCACCTGGTGTTCTGAACTCCTATGCGCAGTGTTGTCAAAGACAAACCTAGATCCATTATTGTCTGTAATGTAACCATGCTGTACATAGAGGATGTATTACGATAATGAAGCAGATATATTAATTTCGCACCATGAAAGAAAAATCTGATATGTTACATTACTATTACTTTCTCTGTACGTTCATCAAAATCTATTCATGAGAAAGCCTTACTCTACTGTTTTGCTCTAATCAAAATAAATGTTGCGGAATACATTTTTTGTAGATAGAATGGCGATACGGGAGTACATTAAGCTTTAAGCAAGAGTGGCCGCTATGTGACGACTTTGAAGTTATGTTCTATTCCTGCGAAAACTAGAAAAAATCACAATTGAGAAAGTGTTGGGAAGATCAAACCAATAGTAAGAATTATTTCGTAAATGGTTAATCCCACCAAAAAGTAATTTGATATAAAATGCGTGCCTTAGAAAGATCTCTTATGGTTTACAGTTATGAACAGAATTTCGGGGGATATCCCCCCCTAAATAGATAGAGGTACATTTCGTTCATCTCGAAAATATGATATTTTAATAAAATTTTATATGCATTTTTGAGAAAAATAAAAAGAAATTTCATGTCAATGTTAGTCTGTAATGTATATACAGGAATAATAAATATATTTCAGAATTTTCGTGTCGTATCTTCCAAAGACGATTACGTTTTTAGACCTTTTGCTAAGTACAAAACCCAGGTCGTTAACAAATAGCCAAGCATGTGCGGGAGTGGAGGGCAGCTTGGCCCCGTAGCTCAGTCGGTAGAGCAACTGCCTGCCGTGCTAGGGGTTGCGGGTTCGATTCCAGGCCGTGGGAGAGGGGATTTTTCTCTGACCAAGATAATTCCTCATCTTCCCCAGAGTCTGGCAGTATGAATGACAGTGTGAATGCGTGCGTGATCTAATGATACAACCCAACGATTACCAGTTAACACCATCGATATGTTCCAAAGGAGAGCGGCCGCCGATACGACCATAGTACGAGCGCTGTTCAATAAACATGATCACAATTTTTTTGACAACGTACCTTTACTCATCCTCATAATTTTAATGGTCCTTCTCAAAACAGTCTCCCCTGAATGCGATGCACTTGTCCTAGCGTTTCTGCCAGTCTTCAAAGACATGCTGGAAACAATTTTTTTGAGAGATCCTTCAAAATCGCCTCTGCAGCCTTCACCACTGCTTCTATGATGGATAATTTTTCCCAGAAGACGTTTCTTCAAGTTGGGGAATAGTAAAAAGTCACATGGGGCTAAATCCGGACTATAGGGAGGGTGAGAGATGTACTTCAGATTGATTTTAGCAGCAACAACATTGGCAATATGCAGCCGCTCATTATCATGGTGCAGTATCCAGCCTGCTTCACGGAAATGTGGTCTTTTGCACTTGATATGGACTTGCAAAGTTTTCAGGACATCCCTGTAGTATTTTCCAGTTACTGATGTGTGTGCAGGTAAAACAAGCTAATAAACCATTCCATGAATATCAAAAAATGAGATGACCATATCTTGCCCAGCAGAAGCAACCACTTTTGCTTTTGGGGTTTGGTGATGAAGGCGATTTTCTACACTGAGCTTTGCTGTTTGCCCTCGGCATCAAAGTGATGTAGCCAAGTTTCATCAGCAGTGATTACGTTTGAAAGAAACTCCGTATCTTCCTCTAACATCAACTTTAACTGCATGTTACCTCCATTGCAGCGGTAGGCGATACTGAACATGTCTGAATTTGCCTGGTTCTCACAGGCGGGAACCAGGAGTACCAACAATGACTACTACGACGTGTTTGTTTCACATTAAGTTAATAGAATATAATAAGATTGAATTTTAATGCGAAAAATTATGGTCGTAAAAAATTATGGTCATTCTTTATTGAACAGCCCTCGTATTTAAAAGCGGTGTATAAATGAAAAAAAAAAAAAAAGAACGGACAAACAAATAACTGACTGCCCTGTTAGCATCCTCAACTGTAGTCATTTCGTGCAAATTGACTTCATTTACCAATCTAACGTCGCAGGGCAGTCATCGAAGACGAATCTAGGTCGACACGCCAAGCTCCCTTGGTACATACCTACTTGTTATTGGTAGGTTTTGATCAATGAGCAAATTTACATGAGAACTGTAAGCAGTTTATAACAAGAAAAAGTTTCAAAATAGTACATATTTGAACCTCCCACTGTAATCCCATTCTTCCTAGTTTTCCCTAGTCGATAAGCAATTTCCTTTTCATTATTTTCCATTTGATTTCGTTTCGTTATCAACCTTTAACTGCTTATTAATTATTATTTATTTTCTTAAAAATAAAGTAAAAAGAATAGTCAAAAGCAAAAAAGAATATTAACCCCTTTTCGCTGTTTAAAACATTTGACTATCACTTAAAGTTTACTGCATTCCCTTGTACCTAGCTATTAAGATAATATTTACCTTGAAGTAGATAGAGTAACAAGTATTTTTACAAGAGTAGGGAAAGTCATATGAGCACAATACATTGGATTTTTCACGTGATTATGCAGAGAACATAAAAGAAGTGCAAATATAATCAGGGAGTTCTTATGGACGCTCTTAACTACTTTGGTACTCAGTGTCCATATCTAAATTGGACATGAAAGACCGCTGAACTTTGCTCAGAGGCCTCTATGGGACACGAGAGTCCTTTACGTACAGTAAAATGACAATGATTAGCATTTGAGTAAAGCAAATTATTGCAAAATTCAGACAAATAACAAGGAATATCTCGGTAAAGGATCCACTACGTGTATGAAAAAATAAACAAAGAAAGTATTTGACAAATTGTGAGATTTAACAGGATTTGCATATTTTGAACAGTGACACGATGCACACTTCTTAGGTTTACACATTATCATCGAAAAGGGAAGCAACTTCACAGAATATTAAAGATATACAATTCATTTATTACAAAAATATTTTCAAAAAGTGATATTTTAGTTAAAGTTACATACATTTTTGAGAATATTAAAATATTTGTAAATATTCTCCATATAACCCTGTAGCCTCGGTAGCGTATATGATAACACATCTTTCTTGTGTTCAAGAGGTCATTAGTTCGAATCTCGGTCAGGGAGAGTTATCTGTATGGGTTTTCCCTTATCCTGGAAGACGAATGTCAGGTAACTCTAAGCTCTGTACACCCTAGGCACATTTCAGCATCATTTCATTTATCGACCGATATGATTCAACGTTGGAGGATGTAAATTAAAAAAAGAAGCTCATACAATCCTTTGCTGAAAAGCTGTTTGTTTTTTATTCATGGGTGTTTACGGTGAAACCTCAATTTCGAATTCTCAGTGGAATGCAATACTTTGCTACTCACAGTATTTAGAAAGGTAAAAAGGAACACGAAGAAAAAGACAGAAGTACAAAGAAGAATAAGGTTTTCTAAGTACAGTTTATAAAAATAAACTTAAGCGAAATAACACTCCTTTTGGAAATTAATTCTTCTTTCACACTGGCCGTGTGTAGGCTAAAGTATGTAAAGATAGACTCAGACTGAAAAATATAATGCCATAGCCGGGATTTAAACCACGGATCTTCTAGTCTCCGTCCAGCCGCTCCAACCATTGAGCTACTATGGCCAACGTGCCGATATGACATTATCTTTCCATATCTTTCCATACTTTAGCCTACACACGGTCAGTGTAAAAAAATAATTAATTTCCATTAATTAACCTAATAGTGGTTAACTATAAAGCCCAGGCCTTAAAGTACTTACATGTTGTAAGTCTCCATTAAGGTAGTTGTCTCATGTGTTTATGTATGTATGTATTGACTGCAATTGGGTACTACCCGGTGGCAGAGTTAAGAATACAGAAAAAATTACAATTACTAGATTTACAACAATAACACAGTAAACAATACAAACATGATATTATTTTACTTTAGTCACTTAAAACATATCTAATTACTTCTCTATTTACATATTATATACCATTATAATTAAAAAGTTAAACTATAAACCATCTAGATTTTTTCTAAATTTCTTCAGCGACAGGGGACAGCCCTGAAAGACTGCTACAGGCAATTCATTCCATTCTTCAATGGTTCTATTAACAAAAGAAAATTTTCCTACGTCGCTTCTGTATCTTCTACCCTTAATTTTATACCTATGATCGTTTCGTCCATAATAATCCGGATTATCTAACCTTACACTAACGTCCACCCATGCCTTTACACCAGCATTAGCTTTGAATAACGCTACCAACCTATGTTTTTTACGCCTAATTCTTAATTCCTCCCATTTAGTCTCATCTCCTTTTATAGGCCCAAAATACTTGCCTCTTTTTATGAATTTTATTGCCCTCTTCTGTATTTTTTCTAATGGATCGATTTGGTTAGCTCTATACGGGTCCCAGCATGCTACTCCATATTCCATAACCGGCCGCACTAAGGCCTTGTAGGCAATTTCCCTGGACCTAGCGCTCCCCTTTTTCAATATTCTCATTACGAAATGTAATGCCTTCCACGCATTCCTAGATGTGGAATTTACTTGTTCGTCCCATCCAGCATTACTTGCCAGGTACACTCCCAAGTATTTGCAGCTGTCCACCTGTGGAATTTGCACCCCTCCCATGTGATAGTTAACAATAATTTTGCCCTTAGTTCTACTAAAAACAATGGACTTACTTTTCTTGGCATTAATTGACATTTTGTTAGCCGCAGCCCAATTACAGATTTCATTTAAATCATCCTGAAGAGCGGTTTCATGCACTGTATTCCGAATTTTATTATAAATGATACAATCGTCTGCAAACAACCTTATCTGGCAGTTAATCCAGGCAGTTATGAGAACTCCTAAGTGGTTTACCGGGAAAAATACGGGTCAGTTGGAGAATTTAATGTCATATCGGCACGTTGGCCATAGTAGCTCAATGGTTAGGGCGGCTGGACGGAGACCAGAAGATTCATGGTTTAAATCCCGGCTATGGCATTGAATTTTTCAGTGTGACTCTATCTTGCCAATACTCCTTTGTTTTGGTGTGCTTGTATTTTGTTTAGTGAACCTCCAAACTTGAATATCAAGTTTTCAATTGTATTCTTTTTTTTGGGAAATCGGAAGCTGTAGTAAAACTGAGCGGTGTATGCTTGTAGTCGGTTACGGCAATTAATTGGTAATTATTCTTTCACTTCCTCTCCGCGCCCCGACGCCGCAAAGACTGACTGAAAAAGTGGTTTCTCTTTGAAGGTAATAATCACATTATGTGTACTTACTCATTACGCTGGGTGCGTAAATACTCCACGCATATTGTTCATTGTTCTTGGTAAGCAACCAGGTAAGTGAATTTGGCGTGGCTGCTGTAATTAATTTCATTACTCACGTATTATATCAATCATCGGTGCGTTACATAAAACGTTTCGGTATATGAACCCTTCAGCCCTTTGTTCACTTCCTACAAAAACGTATTACATCATCACAACCATAGGTACTCTGTGGACAAAACAAGCAGAGTATAGCAATAAACATAAATGCGGACAATGTAATCCAAATGTTGAACTACGGAACTCTGGTATTTAAAGTTGTTAAACTGTGCCTTTAGGTAGACCGTTCATTTATAGAGCCCTCAGAAATCTAACCATTTAACTGCACATTGCAGCATTACTCTTCAAAATAGCTAAAGGAAACAATATCCTAACGGGTAAGTGCAACATAACCCAAAACATTGTAGAAATAAAGTGTCAGACCACAGACAACGTCGGGTATTTCAGCTCGTACCAAAGTAACACACGACTATTAGACAAATATAATCTAAGTCTAAATGTTGTAGAGATAAACCGACAAATTACAGACAACGTCGGGTATTTCATCTCGTACCAAAGTAACACACGACTATTAGACAAATATAATCTAAGTCTTAATGTTGTAGAGATAAACCGTCAAACTACGCACATCGTCGGGTATTTCAGCTAGTAATAGAAGAAACACAAGACTATTGTATAAGTACAACCAAAGTCTAAATGTTGTAGAGATAAACCGTCAAATCACAGACAACGTCGGGTATTTCAGCTAGTAACAAAGAAACACAGGACTATTGTACAAGTACAACCTAATTCTAAATGTTGTAGAGATAAACCGCCAAGCTACGGACAACGTCGGGTATTTCAGCTAGTAACAAAGAAACACAGGACTATTGTACAAGTACAACCTAATTCTAAATGTTGTAGAGATAAACCGCCAAGCTACGGACAACGTCGGGTATTTCAGGTAGTAACAAAGAAACACAAGACTATTGTACAAGTACAACCTAAGTCTAAATGTTGTAGAGATAAACCGTCAAACTACGGACAACGTCGGGTATTTCAGCTAGTAACAAAGAAACGCAAGACTATTGTACAAGTACAACCTAAGTCTAAATGTTGTAGAGATAAACCGCCAAACTACGGACAACGTCGGGTATTGCAGCTAGTAACAAAGGAACACGAGGCTATTCTACAAGTACAACCTAAGTCTAAATGTTGTAGAGATAAACTGCCAAACTACGGACAACGTCGGGTATTTCAGCTAGTAACAAAGAAACACAAGACTATTGTACAAGTACAACCTAAGTCTAAATGTTGCAGAGATAAAACGTCAAACCACAGACGTCAGGTATTTCAGCTAGTAACAAAGAAACACAAGACTATTGTACAATTACAACCTAGGTCTAAATGTTGCAGAGATAAACCGTCAAACCACGGACAACGTCTGGTATTACAGCTAGTAACAAAGAAACACAAGACTATTGTACAAGTACAACCTAGGTCTAAATGTTGCAGAGATAAACCGTCAAACCACGGAAAACTTCGGGTATTTCAGCTAGTAACAAAGAAACACAAGGCTATTGTACAAGTACAACCTAAGTCTAAATGTTGTATAGATATACTGTCAAACTACGGACAACGTCGGGTATTTCAGCTAGTAACAAAGAAACACAAGACTATTGTACAAGTACAACCTAAGTCAAAATGTTGCAGAGATAAACTGTCAAACCACGGACAACGTCTGGTATTACAGCTAGTAACAAAGAAACACAAGACTATTGTACAAGTACAACCTAGGTCTAAATGTTGCAGAGATAAACCGTCAAACCACGGACAACGTCTGGTATTTCAGCTAGTAACAAATAAACACAAGACAATTGTACAAGTACAACCTAAGTCTAAGTGTTGTAGAGATAAACCGCCAAACCACAGACAACTTCTGGTATTTCAGCTAGTAACAAATAAACACAAGACTATTGTACAAGTACAACCTAAGTCTAAATGTTGTAGAGATAAACCGCCAAACCACAGACAACTTCTGGTATTTCAGCTAGTAACAAATAAACACAAGACTATTGTACAAGTACAACCTAAGTCTAAATGTTGTAGAGATAAACCGCTAAGCTACGAACAACGTCGGTTATTTCAGCTAGTAACAAAGGAACACAAGACTATTGTACAAATACAACCTAAGTCTAAATGTTGTACAGATAAACCGCCAAACTACGGACAACCTCGGGTATTTCAGCTAGTAACAAAGGAACACGAGGCTATTCTACAAGTACAACCTAAGTCTAAATGTTGTAGAGATAAACCGTCAAACTACGGACAACCTCGGGTATTTCAGATAGGAACAAAGAAACACAATGATATTGTACAAGTACAACCTAAGTCTAAATGTTGTACAGAGAAACCGTCAAACTGCAGACAACGTCGGGTATTTCAGCTAGTAACAAAGTAACACAAGACTATTGTACAAGTACAACCTAAGTCTAAATGTTGTAGAGATAAGCCGTCAAACTACGGACAACCTCGGGTATTTCAGCTAGTAACAAAGAAGCACAAGACTATTGTACAAGTACAACCTAAGTCTAAATGTTGTAGAGATAAACCGTCAAACTACGGACAACCTCGGGTATTTCAGCTAGTAACAAAGTAACACAAGACTATTGTACAAGTACAACCTAAGTCTAAATGTTGTAGAGATAAGCCGTCAAACTACGGACAACCTCGGGTATTTCAGCTAGTAACAAAGAAGCACAAGACTATTGTACAAGTACAACCTAAGTCTAAATGTTGTAGAAATAAACCGGCAAACTACAGACAACGTCGGGTATTTCAGCTAGTAACAAAGAAACACAAGACTATTGTACAAGTACAACCTAAGTCTAAATGTTGTAGAGATAAACCGCTAAACTACGGACAACGTCGGATATTTTAGCTAGTAACAAAGAAACACAAGACTATTGTACAAGTACAACCTAAGTCTAAATGTTGTAGAGATAAACCGCTAAACTACGGACAACGTCGGGTATTTCAGCTAGTAACAAAGAAACACAAGACTATTGTACAAGTACAACCTAAGTCTAAATGTTGTAGAGATAAACCGTCAAACTACGGACAACGTTGGGTATTTCAGCTAGTAACAAAGAAACACAAGACTATTGTACAAGTACAACCTAATTCTAAATGTCGTAGAGATAAACCGTCAAACTATGGACAACCTCGGGTATTTCAGCTAGTAACAAAGAAACACAAGGCTATTGTACAAGTACAACCTAAGTCTAAATATTGTAGAGATAAACCGTCAAACTACAGACAACGTCGGGTATTTCAGCTAGTAACAAAGTAACACAAGGCTATTGTACAAGTATAACCTAAGTCTAAATGTTGTAGAGATAAACCGACAAACTACGGACAACGTCGGGTATTTCAGCTAGTAACAAAGAAACACAAGGCTATTGTACAAGTACAACCTAAGTCTAAATGTTGTAGAGATAAACCGTCAAACTACAGACAACGTCGGGTATTTCAGCTAGTAACAAAGTAACACAAGGCTATTGTACAAGTACAACCTAAGTCTAAATGTTGTAGAGATAAACCGACAAACTACGGACAACGTCGGTTATTTCAGCTAGTAACAAAGGAACACAAGACTATTGTACAAGTATATCCTAAGTCTAAATGTTGTTGAGATAAGCCGTCAAACCACGGACAACGTCGGGTATTTCAGCTAGTAACAAAGAAACACAAGACTATTGTACAAGTACAACCTAAGTCTAAATGTTGTAGAGATAAACCGTCAAACTACGGACAACGTCGGGTATTTCAGCTAGTAACAAAGGAACACAAGACTATTGTACAAGTATATCCTAAGTCTAAATGTTGTTGAGATAAGCCGTCAAACCACGGACAACGTCGGGTATTTCAGCTAGTAACAAAGAAACACAAGGCTATTGTACAAGTACAACCTAAGTCTAAATGTTGTTGAGATAAGCCGTCAAACCACGGACAACGTCGGGTATTTCAGCTAGTAACAAAGAAACACAAGACTATTGTACAAGTACAACCTATGTCTCGTAGATATTAGCCAAAAAATCATAGTCGACATGAGGTATGTCAACTGGTAACTAAGCTGATTTCAGACAAACATCGAAGGCAACATACAGTATCAGGATACAGACGCCCGTTGAACACACCTTTCTCGCAATGGACTGCTCGGTTTTGTAATTAAGTACCTGTTTGGAGATACTTTGCGCTATAATTATGAATGCTCAGCTCGTTACGTTCTCTACTGACACGCTGACTACGTATTCATGCTGACGAGCGATTCATACGAGATCGACTCCTACAAAATTGGTGCCTAATGTAACATATTCACGCTTTACATAAGGTAAATTACAGGCATGCGACGATGACGCACGTCTGTTGCCATAGTTACCTACACACTTGGGGAAAAATATTACTATTTTGCTTTAAATTTCACTGCATATCGATGTTTCACCAGAAAAACATTCTTTATTCACAAAATAGGAGGCCACACTGATATCCTGGATTCACATGATTTTGGCCAGCTAGTCTTCTAAAACTGATTCCTACAATATTGTATTGCTGTTCAGTTCTGAGCTTTTTTTGAAGTTTTTAAACTCTAGCTCATCGGCAACTTAGTTTAAAATGAATTGCACTATGTACCAAACAGAAAGCGAGATGCAAGTCAGAGGACGAGTTATCACAGACTCTCGTGCTCTTTTGCGTAATCCCTGTAACAAATGACCACAGCGATAACATCGTAGATAGATTGCTCTTCCTCCACGGCCCATAACTCACTCTTGTTCTGCGAGCCAACTTTGGTTCTGAAACGGCTGCCACCAAAAGTTGAGTTGTGTATTTCCCTGTTTCTGAATAACATATTCTCGATATCGCTACGAAGGAGAATGGGTGGGGCAAGTGATTGTTGTGTTCTCCCGCGGCAACAGTTACTTTGTGGCGGTTTAAACAATTTTATAGTACACTGCAGTGGCG
The DNA here is from genome assembly GCA_030765055.1 of Mantis religiosa. Classification (NCBI taxonomy): domain Eukaryota; kingdom Metazoa; phylum Arthropoda; class Insecta; order Mantodea; family Mantidae; genus Mantis; species Mantis religiosa. The sequence continues at coordinate 83,797,952 of CM060952.1, read as the reverse complement.
GACTGGCTCTTTCTGTACTGTGCATCTGTGTAGAAAATAAATCGTCTGTAGTAGTAGTAGTAGTAGTAGTAGTAGTAGTAGTAGTAGTAGTAGTAGTAGTTGTTGTTGTTGTAGTAGTAGTAGTAGTAGTAGAAGTGATGGTGGTAGTGGTGGTGGTGGGGTGGGGGTAGTATTTAAGGTAATGGAGTTGAAGATACTGCAGGAAATATATGGGATGCAGGAAGGGACAACGTAAGTGGCAGAGCTGTGCAGAGTTCCCTAACTGACCACCAGGATGGGAAACCTCTCGGCAATCTCCATTCTCTTTGCATATCAAGGAAACAAATTATGGAGTTCCTATTTGAGAAAATTGTATTGTAAAACACAAATCAATAACAAAATGCATCTCGGAAGTGGTTCACTCTAGAAGAAAATATATCACATTGCGTTTTAACGAGTTGTTTTTTTTTTTTTTTTTTTTTTTTGGTGCAGTAAGATACTTTTTAACGTTCTCTAATCTAAGTCATATCTGACGACGAATTAAATGTGTGAAATGATCCCAGGGTCCATAGAGCTTAGAGTTACATGAATTCGTCTTTAAGTATAAGGTAAAACCCCGGAAAACCTTATCCAATAACTCACCACTTTCGAGATTTGAACTCGGGTACTTTTGAATGTAAGGCATACATTCTACCACAACCCTACAGAGGCGGGTTTATTTCGATTCTCTTTGTGTATTCAGGAAAATGAAAGTTAACAACTTCCTATTTGAGCAAACAGTAAATATTGGAAAACACAAACCAGTAACAAGGTTCACTACAAACTAAAAGGTATTTCACACACAGCTGTTGTGTTTTAAATAACTTTCTTTTGGGGGGGGGGGCGGATAAGATTTTTTAACGTTCTCGAACCTATGTCATATTGGACGATGAATGAAATGGGTGAAATGAACTCAGGGCCCATTGAGCTTAGAGTTGACCCTTTCAGGATAAGGAAAAACCTCGCAAAAACCTTATCAGATAACTCACTCTAACCATGTTTCGAACTCAGGACCTTTTGAATATCACGTAAATGCGCTACCACCACCCAGATGAGGCGGGCTAATTTGCATTCCGCTTGCATATTCAGGGAAAAAAATCAACCACTTTCCATTTAAGTTCAGGTTTATGTGCTGTAGTGGTTTTCACATCCGCCTAACACGCGGAAGGTCCCCGGTTCAATTCCAGGCAGAAACGTTTCTTCCAGCCCCCGTAGCCACGGTCAATAGAGCGTCTATCTCCAGCGTTCCGCCGCATTGAGGGTCGCGGGTTCGAGTACCGCCTAGGTGATTATGTGTATAGTGTATATGTGTGAAACTAAGGAAAACAGATACTGAAATAAACGGAAATAGTAAAAAAAAAACGGTTAAATAAGGAAAAGAAAAATATATATCTATATACATAGATATATATTTTTTGAAAAAAGAAAGAAAAAAAAACTTTATTGAAAAATTGAAACCAATAACAAAAAATATATCGGAAATGGTGCAGTCCAGAAAGGAAGTATATGACATAAATTGTGTTTTAACTAAGATTTGTTTTGCAGTAAGATTTTTATAACGTCCTGTAATCTATGTCATATCGGACGATGAATGAGATGATGTTCGGGTTGCGTCGAACTCGGGACCTCTTGAACGTGTGGCAGACACGCTAACACCTCCGCGACGGAATTGTGCTAAAATATCTTAGAAGTATGGTATTTTAATCAAAACAGAGCTATTTTTGAGAAAATTAAAAGTTTACGAGTCTGGTTTCTTTTCTTTTTTAATTTTCTTGTGAAAACAGTGGAACTTAACCATGTTTTTTTAGTTAAGCTGTTCAAACACTACATTTTCTTTTATGAAAATACATTTTTAGACTTAAGGGTTCTCAAAATACGCATTTCTGTTGAAGCATGTAACGGTTGTTTTGGTGTAGTCCCCGAGAATTGTAAAATTGTTTAAATATGTGGTTTGAAAATCGATATGGACATGTTAGAATAATTAAGAAAAGTAATTCAGTAGATCACGAGATGACGCAACATGTAAATGAAAGGATGTGGATGTTTTATGATTGGTAGTTTTAAAAATGAGATTATGTAATGTGTGACGTGGACCAATAATAATTAATTTTGATTGGTAGTGATGGCAACGAGAGCATTAAAAATCAATAATTTTGGTAAAACAGCTAGGAAAGAAAGCTTTTTTGGATTGCTTAACGTCGAAGAGAACAGACAGCCGTGTTTCGGATTGTGGAAAATCGAAGTGAACGGGCCAAAATAGAAGTTAAACAGGAACCTTAATTTCTAAAATTGAAGAAGTTGCTCATGGCTCTGGTGTTCATATAAAGTACGAGCCAGCATGTTTCGCTCTAGTCTATATCTAGTAATTATCATAAAATTGTCATTAAAAACAAGCTCAAATCAGTACTAGATTATTTGGAAACAACAAATGAGCAGACATCGTCACCATAATCCTGTTCCAGACATCGATGTGAAATGTTTGGGTAGAATGAAATAATTAACAAAATTGTTTTAAAGTTAAAATAAGTTGAGTTTTATTCGTGTTGGTTATGGCAGCAGGTTGACTGTGATAAAACGTACCGCCTTGTTCAAGATGTTTACAAGGGGGACGGCTGCATTGAAGCACCTGAATACAGACCTGGGGTAGTACACAAAAAAGCCCCTAATCGTCAGTTTTGTAAAGCCCCCAGCTGGACTTCATCAAACTCACATTGTACCGTGCACCTTCCTTACAAACGTAACCCTCGGGACGTTGTTATCCTCTCGTGCACCAACGAAATTCATTTATACGTGGTGCGGTCTTCAATTATTGCTCTATGACTGCCTTTGACGTGCTACATCTATGCAAATACCCGCCGTCGGGCGTTTCAAATAACACCACTTCATGTCCATGTTAATGTTATGGAAACGAAAACCAAAATAACACTCTGAAACTGGGCGACTACCATACAAAATACTTCTAAAAATCATTTATATTAAATTTACACATCTATCACTCCGGTACAAGCTAAACGCTCTTGTATCTGCTTCACTTTACCACAGTAACAAGGTATATCTCGGTAATGTTTAATACTAGAAAAAGGACTTTTGTGCTTTAATGAGATTTATATGTTTTATGTAATAGAATTGTTTTACCAGTTATGTAAAAATCACCCAGAAAATTTACGAGATACATAAATATACATAAATGTATAAATATGACCAAAATACTTATATGTTATTACATTAAAATTGAAATCAACATTTTCAAAAATAAAAAGGAATAGTGCAGTTTGGGATAAGCGATTTACAAATAGCTTTTGCCATTTGACCAATTTTTCAACTTCGGTGTTCAAAGACACACGGTCATAAACATACCACTGCTACAAGAAAGTTCGGGAATTGTTCAATGAAATACAAAGTATTCATTATTCATCCAATGAGTAGAGCTAGATTGAAAAATTCAATGCCAAAGCCGGGATTTGAACTACGAATCTCCAGGTCTCCGTCCGGTTACTCTAAACAAATGAGCTAACATGGTCAACATGCCGACATGACATTAAATTCCCTAAATGACTCGCATACATGTACTATGGCACTGAATTGTTCAGTCTGGCTCTACTCATCCAAAACTTAGGCTACACACGGCTAGTGGGAAAAATGATTAATTTCCATTATTCATCCAATTTTATTTTATCGCCTTCAAAGTAGGCCCCTTACGAAATTATACATTTATGCCAACGAATAATCCAATTATCAAAACATGCCAAAAAGGAAATGTTTGAAATCTTTGTCAATTTTCGCCGCAAATACTCCTTAAAACCTTCTACGGACTGAAAACGGATGCATCCAAGTGGTTACTTGATTTTCTGAAACAACGATACGGGCTGGACACGTAGCTCAGAGCACCTGCCTACCATAGTAGGGATCTCGGGTTGGATTCCCGGCGGTGGGGGTGGGGATTTTTCTCCAACCAAGATAATTTCTCATTTACCCCAAAGTCTGGAAGTATGCATGAGAGTACGAATGTGTGCGTGATCTAATGATTAAAACCCAACGAGCAAGTTAACACCTTCGATATGTTCCAAAGGAGAACGACCGCCGATAATACCATTGCAGTTAAAAATGGGGTACAAATGAAAAAAAAAAAGGTGTTACCCTTTTGAGCTGGGGCATTATTGTGGTACCGAATCCGTGAGTTGTCTTTCCACAAATCTGGTCTTTTTCGCAGTATTTGTTCTCTCAAACGCCGCATGACGCTTAGATAATAGTCTTTATTTACTGGCAATCTTTGTCACACCAAATTGACGATTTTCAGACACCATTTCCTTCACTTCACCGATGTTCAGTTCAGTTAAAACAGTTGATGGTCGACCAGAGCGAGGCAAATCTTCCACCACGTCTCGACCACCTTTGAATTCACCGTAACATTTATACGCACGTATTTTTGATAAAGTCGATTCACTGTAAGTCCTCTGTAACATTTCGGCACATGAAATACCATTTGCAATGCAAAGTTCGAGACAGATTCTTTGTTCAATATATTTGTTCATTGTATAATCGCAACACACCTTTAAGATGCAGTAACAAAATTGTGCCCTGTTAACAAACTACATGACAGAAGACAATCAAACTCCACATGGGCATAAAGGAATATTGCAATAACAATGATTTGGAATCTCCTCTTTACAAGATTTTTAAATCGTCAATTCTCTGTACTTTCTTGATAGAATGTACACGTACATACTTTTTTCTAAAATTTCTTTTCTTTTTTCATGAAATCCCAAAACGTGCATTTCTGAATATATATGCAATGGACAAAGCAAAAAAGAAAACTAATTAGTAATTTAAATATATAGAAATTTTATTATAATTTTGACATAAAAAATAAAAATTTCTAAAAGGTGCTTGCTATGCTGAGGCATTAAGTTCGTTCAATTTGAGAGATCAAGAGGCGAAAAATATAAGTATGTATTGAAAAATAAAATAACCAGGAATATCTCGGAAGTGCCTAATGCTTTTTTTTTTTTTTTTTTTTTTTTTTTTACATAAGAGAAACTAAAAAGGTTCCCTGATAATGGGAAAAATTTAAAATCTCTAACCTAACTATGAAAACTAAAGTTGTATTTATACAAGCAGTAGCAAAATTAATAGAAGAATTAGAAATACCAAAAGACAAAAAGAACATAATATTCGGTATCAATATCCAATTGATAATTTAAATATTGATTATAATCTAAATTTAAATTATGTCATTAATAAAAGAGAAACTCCTCTAGACATGCCTAACGCTTTACCTTCAGAGACTGTACACACAAATTACCCTTTTTTAAACTGGACACATATTTATACAGATGGCTCCCTCTTAGGTGAACATTGAGCTGGAGTTGGTGGAACGTGTGAATAATTCTCTTTCTACAAACATGCTGGAAGAAATATAACAAACTATGATTGTGAAGTTTCAGCTATTAATTTTTTACTCCAAAACATTCTTATTTGGCTGCAATGATACAAGTAACTGGTTATTTGGTCGGATTCTAAAGCAGCAATTCAGGCTGCAGCATCCACATCCTATCCAAAAATGAAAAAAAAAAAAATGTAGAAATACAAAATATAATCCAGACCACTAAAAAACTTGGAAAACATATAGTTTTGTAATGGATTCGGACTTATTGTGAAGTTCACGAGAATCAGAGGGCTATACATTAGAAAAAAGGATGCAAAATTAAATAGAAAGAAACAAACGCCTTTTCATATGTATCAGTTAAAAGGATTATAAAAAGTTATTGATAATTACAAATCTGAACTAAGTTTTACCAAAAAATTGGTAACCGAAATGTGAAAGTATTTATAGAAAATCCCTTTGTATTTCCGGAGTTGCCACGAAAATCTGCTGTTGCCATGATGAGGCTTACTACAGGACATGATTGCGTAGGAAAACAGCTCCATAGAATTGGTATATTAACATTTCCAAATTGTGAATTGTGCTCTCAAAACAAATGGATAGAGAATATCTAAAAAAAGGTGTACTTTTACAAAACTATCAAGATATAACCTCCAAGTACTAGGGAGCCAGAAGGAGAATGACTTCAATGTTGACTCTAGAGCTTTAAGACATACATATTTTCTGTGTAGTAAAATTTTATCTATCTCATATGGTTTACCAGTTTTATAAACGTCATTCTACTTTTTTGTCATGGATAAAAATGCTGATCTGTTAAATTACACAGTTTAGTATTCTTCCGTATCATTTTCGATGTCATTATATTTCAATGGCAAAAGGCACACGTGGCTACAGTGGTTGAAGGTAAACAATGAAAACAGTGACTGCTTGTTCGTCTTTTACTTTTTGGCCATGGGAAGGAAGAAGAAAAAGGTTAAAATAATTTTGTTTTATGTTAATGCCTCCTGCAATTGCAGGATCACACCAGTGCAACCGTATGCCAAAATTTTGTCCCGCAATAGTAAATCTATGGTAAGCTTTAGTGTGAAGAACTAAAATTCATCGCGTCCGCCTCTGTAGCATGGTGGTAGCATGTTTTACTCACTTTCAAGAGGTATCAAATTTGAATGTCGGTCAAAGTGAGTTAACTGAATATGGTTTTTCCCTTTTACTGAAAGACGAATGTCTGATAACGCTAAGCTCTATGGACCCTGGGCTCATTTGAGTCACTTAATTCATCCTACGATATGGCCTAACTTTGAAGGACGTAGATTTAAAAAAATATATTTTAAGAATTAAAGGAATAAAAGCTTTGTAAAAATAAGTAGAGAAGGTATGTGTGCAGCGGTGTAAGACGACTAGTGGTATGTACAAATAAGCTTTAAAATGATAGCAGAGCTGTTCAAGTGAAATACCTTTGTAACACAAGAGCCCTTGTTCAAGAAATAGCCCCGTGTTGGGAATAAATCCGTTACAAGAGGGGGCAACTAATTGTGCAACTTCAGGCCTCGAGAATTCTCAACAAAAGACGCTTGTGGACCACAGCCCAATTTGCCGTTTTCACAGTCGTTCTTGACGGAACTATTCTTGCGTGTCTTTTGTGTTCCTGGACCTGTGCCATTCTTACGTCATGTTACTGTTTGATGGGGAAAAGATAAACTTGAAGATGTGATCTTTTGTGTAAGGGTATCAGCTGTTTCATGATGGCCTTTACATGCCGAGAGCTTAACGAAAAGAACATCTGGCAGCGGGCGATTTAGTCAAGCAGTTCTATTCACTCACCTTCTGCACTGCGAGGTGCTCTGTGACAAAACCTCTCCTTTTATATTCACATGGCTTTCTGTAATCATTCTCCTATAAACTACTCCCGCAATAGCTTATATTTGTAATTCTCCAGCGATTATGAACGATGTGTTGTACTCACACGACTTTGTCTACCCTTCTACTAATCTTACGACACCCATTCCTATATCTACTTCATGTTAATCAAGATAAACATTTTTTTATTCTCAATTTTCTTGTAGTAACAAGAGAATATGGGAATACAGTAAATTTAAATAATTGTCAAATGTTTTAAAAACGGGTTGTTATGTGAATCCTTTGAATCTAGGTTCTCTTTGCACGGCCAAGGCATAAAAATTAGAATAACGACTTCCTATTTGAGAAAAGTATAACTGTTAGAAAATTCAAGCAAGGATATCTCGAAAATGGTTTACTAAAAGAAAGTTCATTTCTTACGGTTTGCCAGTTGTGAAAAAGTCATTCAGAATAAAAAATATATCACATCTTCTTATAACTTTTACGTAAATACATCACGGCGCTAATAATAACCAGTGGATAGAAAAAAATCATACGCAAAAGGGCAAGAGGGAACCCAGGCAATTTCTATGCTGATAAAATTTATCCCTACACCAGATAGGGGGACACGAAATTACTATAAGCGATTAAAATTTCACTTCCGTCAAATTTGATTAATTTGAATTTAGGTGCTCTAACATTAAATCATATCAGATAGTGAATAAAGTGAATTTAATGATGTTCAAATGAGTCCAGCGTCCCTGAAGCTGAGAGTTATCATCTTTCAGGATAAAGGAAAATATTTTATTCATCGTACAACGGAGGACGTTAATTTTTTTAAAAAAAACTGAAATGTACATATGAAAAATGGATATAACGATTTAGAATGTATTCTTACAATATTTGCATGCAGAATACAATGAACATATGTATAGAATTTAAAACTAATGAATGAATTCTACCGAAAAAAACAAAATGTTAGCTTCAAAGTGCGTATTTTGGACATTCATTCATTCATTCATTCATTCATTCATTCATTCATTCATTCATTCATTCATTCATTCGTTCGTTCGTTCATTGCATCATTTGTTCATTCCTTCATTTATCTATTTATTTATTTTATTTATTTACTTTATTATTTATTTATCTATGTATCTATTTATACATTTGTTTTATTTTATTATTTATTGATTTATTTTATTATTTATTTACTTTGCATGAACCATATAACGATATAACGAGATATTTCTTAATGTTTTGAATTTTCAAATACGTATCATTTTTGAAGCGCTAAATCGCAGTTCCTTTCTTTCTTATTATGTAATCACCACAAACTTTCAAAACCATTATATAACTTGTACATATTATTTTTATACCTAAAATGATATTGTAAATGTATCTTGTAGAAAGGTGAATGAGAATGCCATGTAAATGCTACAACATATTACAATTCTCATATTTTCTGTTTTAAAATAGCTCTTTTTATAACTTTTGTTAGGCTCCTTTCTTCCTGAGAAGGGGAGGGTAGTATGTTTTCACTCATCGTGAAGACATTTTATGGGGATGTTATTTTTGTGTAGTGGTAAACCCCTTGTTGTGTCTCCATCCCCTGCGTTCCTCAAATGAACAAGGGCTGTAATTTCATAACGGTCTCCTTTTGCAAAGAAACTGGTTCTTGTGTATGAAAGGAAACAACAAAGCTCCTAGCGGCACAATAAAGTACTTCGTAATTGCGAGCTAAGAATGCTATCTGTCGGTCTGGTGATGCTGTCAAACTGTGTGTACCCTCTTGTGTACAAAACAGTAATTATAAACACTTATTGCTCTATTTACTTCAATATAACCAACGTTAAGTCATATTGGACGGTGAATGAAGTGGATGCTCAAATGAGTCCGGGATCCATGGAGCTTGGAGTTACACGACATTCGTCTTTCAGGATAAGGGAAGACCTCGGGCAAAGCCTTATCCAGGTAAACGTTATCTTATTGTACCTAGTTACAAGGAAAACAGTTGACTTTATGATTGGCCCAGTGGCTCAGTCGGTAGAGCACTTACTTGCCTGCCGTGCTAGGGGTCCCGGGTTCGATTCCCGGTGGTGGGGTCGGGATTTTTCTCCAACCAATATAATTCATCTTCCCCAGAGTTTGGAAGTATGAATGAGAGTGGGGATGTGTGCGTGGTCTAATGATTAAAACACAGCGAATGTGAGTTAAATCCGTCGATATCTTGTAAAGGAGAACGACTGCCGAAATGACCATTGGAGTTAAAGGCGAGGTGTAAATGGAACAAAAAAAATAGGCTTTAATTGATAGTCAAATGTTTTAAACAGCTGGTCGATGTGTAATGAGTAATGAATGACCTTGAAATTCCGTTCTCTTTGCATGACAAAGAGATAAGGAAACCGGTAATGACTTCCTATTTCAGATGAGTATAAGATGGTACTGGAAAACTCAAATAATTAACTTTTCCTAAAATGAAAATTATGAGTAAATCAAATAAATTATAAGCTACATATGTAATAAAATGAAATATAAATATTTTGTGTAGTTGTGTTACATGTTAACGGGTTGTAGGTTCGGCAATATATTATGAGTACATTTTGGCTCAGGGTTAGATGACATTAAGTACGGTAATTAGCAATGACTCATTTTCAGGCAAATTCATAGAAATAGTTGAGAGTAAAAGGGAAGGTTGCTATTCAAGGTTGTCTGTTTAGATATGGTAGGCTAGCTTGCGATTCTTGGAATGTTAGATAACCGACTCTGAGTTGTAAAACCAGCAAATATCAGAAAAGTAGAAATGAGTTGGCAACATCGAATTAGAAGTTAGGAGGGGGGCTCTTAGAGTCATTACCAAAGGGGAGGGTATTAGGAGAATTTAAAGCTTAAGATGACATCCTGGACATAAACTAAGTCACTTCTGATCTATCACTGGTGGATGAAGACCACGTTCTTGCCTCAGTGGCAGAACCGCCTGGTAGAGGAGTCAAATACTTTGACACCGTACATTCACTATTGTTAATTATAAGTGAGGTAATAATGTTCTCGATACGAGACTATTCTAGCAATTTCTGTCAGATGGAGAACAAGCACAGCAAGAACAAATAAAAAAAAAACAGATAGTATTAAAGCTTTTGAAGTTCATTAATTGCAGGATGAATCCATTAGAAATATATATGAAGTACGCTTAAATCTGTGTTTAACGCATAAACCCACAATTAAAAACATTAATGAAGAATGGAAAGACACAATAACACAGGCAGCCACTGAATCACTTGGAACAAGAAAGAAACTATAAAATGAAACGATTAAAGATCTGGAATGATGATATAGCTAAACTTGTTAAAGAAATGAAAGATTTATACTTAAAGTGTTTGAATTTAAAACTGAAGAGAATTTAATTGAATATAAAAGAATAAGAGCTACTGTCCGAAGAGAAGTACGAAAAATTAAACGAAACTCTTGGGAAAAATACATTAGTGTCATAGAATTTGATGTATATGACCGACAAGATAAGGCATAAAAAATATAAAAGAGAAGAAAAAGACAATTTGAAATTAAATTTAATTTCCGAATTAATTGGATATATTATTTCCAGGATTTATGAACGAAGGGAAAAGAAAATGAGGAAACCGTGTTAACATTAATAGATGAAAATATAGATCCAATTTCATTTGAAGAATTAATTTTTACAATTAATAATCTCAAAAATAAGAAAACTCCTGGAGTAGGTAACATTAATAATGTATTAAGTATGCCTCCACTCCATTGAAATACCGACTATTAGAAATAAACGTTGGAAGTCGGCCATATTCCAGAAAAATGGAAAATAGTAAAATAGGTACATATAATTTATAAGAAAGGCGATTGTCATGAATGTAAATAGTACAGAGCCATAACCACTTTAAATACATGCTATAAAATTTATGTGTCTATTCCGAAATGGCGTTTAAATATAATAATGGAAAATATAATTATGGAAGTGCAAAATGGATTCAGAAAAGGATAATCTTGTTTTGACTGTATATTTACTGTTAATCAGATAATTGAGAAACATAGGGAGTTCAATATACCAACTTATATGGCATTAATAGATTTCGAGAAGGCCTTTGACAAGGTAAATAGAAATAAATTATGGAATATTATGAAACAGAAAAATGTACCCCAACATTTGATATAAGAAGTTTATACGTAGAAAATAAGATTATGATAGAAACTGGAATGAAGACAGATCTAATGACACAATAACCAGAGGAGTAAAACAAGGGTGTCCACTTTCACTATCACTTTTTAATATTTATATTGACGATGCCATATCTGATTGGCAACGAAATTCGATTCGCATATTATAATTCGAAATAGATATTTAGATGCTTTATTATTTGCAGACGATCAAGTTCTCATATCTAGCTCAGAAAATGGTCAACAAAAAGCATTACATATACTATATAACACTGTCTGTCAATATAGTTTAACAATATCTATAAACAAAACTAAAGTTTTAACCTTCAGAGGATCCAATACCATAAGAGCGAAAATATTATTAGAAGATAAACCCACTAAACAAGTCAACTGCTTTAATTATCTTGATTGCAATAGGTATCTCTTATTCTAAACATATAACATTTTAAATAAAATCAACAACTGTAATGGTATATGTGGCACCATAAAGAGGACCTTAAAAGTACCAGAAGAGAGACTAAATTAAAGTTTTATAAAGTAATGAAAGTTCCTATATTATTATATAGTAGTGAATTTTGGATTTTAACAAAAAAGGAAGAACAAATGATTGAAACAGCGGAAACGAAGTTTTTAAGAAATGTAGCAGGATTGAATATTTTAAGCTAACAGAGAGAATAAAACAATATAGAAATAACTGGAAGGAATATGTCGACAGAATGAATGATCGCCGGATTCTAAAATTAGTTTTAGGCTAGAAAGCATTAGGTAGAAGAAAGATTGGTAGACCAGGAAAAAGATGGACACAACACTTTTAATTTAAAATTTATGAGTCGGGAACGACTCGGTTTATTAAAAGATCCGAAGTCAGAACCAGTGCCATTCGTTCATTGAATAATATACACCCACCCATACCATGAGTTTGAGGAATTAACATCGTCAAGCGACCCTACAGCTGCAAGTTAGTGCAGCATTGCTTTATAACAACGTATATCTCGGAAATAGATCCCTTATCGAAAAATAGCAATTGGCATAAATTGTATGTTCTAATGAGATCTACATTTTTGTGCAGTATCATTTTGTCTATCTCCTACAGCTCACCAGTTATACAAAAGTCATCCAGAATGAAGAGGACTTCTGAGGTTATTTCCAGAAAATTTAAAATATACGTTTCTTTTACCCTAAAAATGTTAAACATATAACAATTTTATCAACACTACGTACCCAGCTTCATTTTAAATACAATTTCTTCGTAGAATTAACCATCAATACATACTTTCTCTTAATTTTCCAATACTTAATGTTCTATAAAGTGAGAAGTCACTCATTTGTCTTCCTATCCTAGTCCGGCAAAGAGAACGGCATTTCAAAGTCACCACATGACGACCAGATCTTAAAAGCTGCAATATGACCATTGCACAAATGTTTATCAACAAATGGAGTAAGGTACAAGTATTACAATGATAGTAATATGTTGAAGAATGAGCAGTAAAAGTCGTGTGAAAGTAAGAAATGAGTTACCTCTCATTAGTAGCTAATATTTCGGCTGGCTAGTGACATCGCCGTTGTTCTCCACCTGGTATTCTCCCCATTAAGAGGGTTTTGGTCGAGAACAGATAGAGGGATGAGAAATTGCTGCTTCCACTTAACGTTATCTCCGTGTTTTAACAGGGGTGGCTTTTCCTCCTAAGAGGCTCTTGTACTGCCTTGAACCCCCGCTCCACAAAAACTCAGGTTTATTGGTAATTTTACTTCGCCTGCTCTTCCAGATGCTTTTTAATTTTGTTTTTATCCGCACTAATACTATAAAGAAAGAAGCTCTGTATGTATATAGGATAATTTTACCCAAACAGGTGGGCTGCATTTGGAAGGTGCCCACCTCTATACCGGGGTGGTAGTGTATCCCTCTTACGTTCAAGAGATCCCGAGTTCAAATTTTGGTCAGGGTGATCAGAGTTTTTTTTTTTTTGGGGGGGGGGGTTTCCCTTGTCGTGAAAGATACATGTCAGCTAACTCTAAGCTCTTTTGACCCTGGACTCATTTGAGTATCATTTCATTCATCGACCGATTTAGCTTAACGTTGGAGGATGTAGATTAAAAAAATTTCATTTGATCGAGCTCAAATTTGCATAGCTTGAATTTTCTGAATAGAGTCCCTCAATTTATTTTCTGGATGACTTGGATATTGAACTGAACTGAATTATTTAACATTTAACATTTTCTCTAATTGGCAGTGGACACGTGGAAGAATCCTGCCTCTTTAACGTGGTGGTAGCGTGTCTGCCTCACGTTCAAGAGGTCCCGAGTTCGAATCTTGGTCAGGGTGAGTTACCTGGATAAGGTTTCTACGGGGTTTTCCCTTATCCTGAAAGACGAATGTCGGGTAACTCTAAGATCTATGGACCCTGGACTCACTTGAGCATCATTTCACCCATTCCATTCATCGTCCGATATGACTTAACGTTGGAGTATGTACATTACACACACACACACACACACACACACACACACACACACACACACACACACACACACACACACACACACACACACACACACATCATTGTCCGTTATGACAACGTTGGAGGATGTAAGTTAAAAAGAAGAGAAATCCCAGAGTCCAACTTTTGACTGGGATACAATACTATTATGTACATCTGTAGAGGTTGTAAAAAATAAACGATAATTGGTAGAGAAAGTCGTGTGGATGTGAGATTTCATGGAATACAACTCATATTGCACTAATAGTAAAACCTAATATTTTCTCAATAGATACAGGAGTCGATACTTGTTGGCTAGCAACAAGAGTTTTTGAAAATCCATTTGAATCCGTTCTCGAATTGAATTAACGGGAAACTTGTCACTTAAAACGGGGGGAAAAGCGCTTGTAAGGAATTAATATCACCGTTAGAGTGAATTTGTTTGTCGCCGTTTCGCTGTGCGACGCAAGCATTCTTAGCGAAGATGTTACCGCTGATTGATGAGCCGAACTTGACGTTGATTGAATGAGTGAGAACGTCGAAATATTTGCCCCTCTTTGATGTGCCTCCCATTCTTAACCGAGAGTGACGAAGATAACGCTCTCACAAAGGAACCTATGTTTCCTGCTATCCGGAGGTAATTTATGTATAGCGGCTTGCTGGAAAAGGAAATTAAACGCGTTAAGTTGGCAGCTACTTTCTTGACTCACATGCTCCGCATGACTGACAGACACCATTGCTTCGACTAACTGCAAAATGCGACAGCTCTTTGGCGACCTTCGTTTGTCTCCATTACTTAGCAACGTTCATAGCTACTGCTGTTTCGGATACTCGATATTGAATACTCATTACCGGAAATGCACGTTTTGAAGCCCCTAGAACGCAAACAAATGTGATTTTAAAAGTAGTTCTTTCCAATTGCCTGTGTCCATCATGAACACAAAGCGAAAGGTAAATTTAATATAAAAGTTGGTTCAAAGGAAGTTTTTCAAAAAATTGTTTCGAAAATCACGATTTTATTAAGAGCGAAACTAATATTTTGATTAAAATACAATGTGTTTAAAATACTTTCATGATAAATAAAACATTTAACTCCAATTTTTTTTTGGAAAGAAAATCTATGCAAAAAAATTAGATCTCGTTAAAGTACACACTTCATGTCCAATACATTTTTTTTTTTCGTGGAGTTAGTGATTGTTTAAATATTCATTGTTATTTGCTTACATTTTAAAGTATATCAACTTTTCTCATATAAAAGTCGTTGCGTATTTCTATAACGTTTACAAAAAATCTTCAAACAGTGCAGAAACAGGATATAGATTAAGAAAAGTCTTTCAATGACATTTTATTTGAAAAATTCTTGTGTTTTAACAGGATATACATCTTTTGTGTAGTAAGATATTTTCTATCTCTTACGGTTTACCAGTTATACAAATCTCATTCAGAATGAAGAAGACTTTTGAGAAAATTTTCAGAAAATTCAATATTATACTGTTAGGTTTGAATATATATACTTCCTTCAAACCTAACCGTATAATATTGAATTTTCTGAAAATGTTCTCAAGTCTTTATATATATATATATAAGGTTGTATAAAGATATTTTAAGAGAATAAAAATATATTGAAAATTTTCACACGTAAAGGACATTTTAGGCGGTATGTTGTTTAAGATCTCAGTTCTTCTTAGAAAATCTTGAATCATAATTATTGGTGTTTAAGCAAATTTTTGTTTTGAATTATCTTTTTTACTCCTGAAATGTCAACACTTATACTTCCAGTTTTTGCATCAAATTTCAGTAAAATGCAACACTTCTCTCAATTTATTATATGCAAGTAGCACCTAAAAGGATAGTACAGATAGAGCAATATGCAACTAATGTATTTTCAAATGAAACAATATGTATATACTCACAAATTAACTAAAAGATCCAGGATCTCAATGTACACATTGGGCAGAATAAGATTACGAGAAATGGGGGTTTTAAAATGCCATGCCCTCTTCAGACTGTACATTTAAAAGTTTGATGGTACATTTAAATTGCCAGTATTATGAAACCGAGACAGTAAAATCTTTACAGGAAGTACGTAATGGTTTAAAAATTTTGTCAGAAACTGCTTATCTTTAAGGAAATCAGAAATACAGCATCCGACAATTTTTCATTTCTGTTTTCTTGAATCCAAGGATATTTTTTCATCCGTTATGAGTAACTGATACTTATATTAATTCCATAACTGCGTTGCATACATCTGATGTTTAAATAGAATTTTAAGGGTTTCAACATACCTAATATGCTTTTAAAATGGATTAAAATATCAAATAATTTCTCTTAGCTCCATACATTCTCATACTGATTGTCTTGAATTTCTTTTATTTTTAATGGCTGGAAAATACTGTTAAGATTTGAAACAAAAACGTGTGGCCCACGGAATAGATAATACATTAATGCATTAATAGTGAAGTCTACAGCTGATTACGAAAGTCTAAAACTGATTATTTGTCTGAATTTCACAATATTTATACTTCTGTGAAATGGAAAAGTCGCTATTCACTTCTTGTTTCTGGGTTATGCAAAGAGGACTGAATTTCAAAGATATCACTTAACGACAAGCTTTAAAACATTTCACTATCGATTAAATTATTGTAATTTATTCTTTTTGGGTAACTTTAACTTATCCTATCTCTTTAAGTGGGTTATTCAGTTAAAAGCCACCCTAGTAATACTAACACAGACACTAGAGGACCTCTTAATGTTTGTGCTGGCTAATCCAGAGAACATATGGTTTCTGTATACTCTGACGTAAGCACACACGTTTCATGGCCTGCTTGCTGTATGACTTTACACAATGGAGGCCTGGCAGCGAATAGTCAATCCGTCACTCTGAATTATTATGTTGTAATTAACCTTAATTCCGACAAAGCCAACCCAATAAACACTACAATCCGTCTACACACGTAAGTCTGTCCGCTTCAGATTCATCAATCACTGCTCCCACTCTCGCGAATACAAAAGGCTCGTCCCCCAGAAATATTAATTCCAATCTGCATATCGTGTTGTTCATTTACAGTTGATTTGTTCGCTCGAAGCAGGCCTGATATAGAATAAACTGTTTATCTTCTCTACCACATTATGCATTTAAACGAAATTTCGTTTTTGATTTATGCGTGTCAAAAACAGATAGCAAATGTGCGCACACACAAGAGCATCCAGCTTTTATTGTATTAATTGAATTTTAAAATTTTACTGTGAAACCTCTATATTTTTGGGGTGGAATGCACTACTTTCTCCACTGAATGAATCAAATATGTGAAAATGAATTACATATCCCTTCAAGTAACCTACATTTCAGTGTATAACTATAACATTTCAGATATACATTTAAAACCACCGGAATAAGAAATAAGAATGTTTGGATTATTTTCCGGAAGAGTTTCTTAAGGAAGACCCGCTTCCATCAATGAACCATCTGATGTATATCCAGTATTTTATTACTTAACTAGTCTTGACTAGAAAATAAAAGGTTTGAGTGGGATTGATTATATACAGCAGAAATAAGTGATATTAATAATGTAAAAATCTATTAAACGTAAATTCACGTATCAAAGAAAATTCATGGCCGTAAATATGAGTTGATTATTAGAATGTAGTACATTTATAAACTGAAATTACTTTGAAATTCCATAGAACGATTGATATGACGTAAATTTTGCGCAACAATTGGGTAGTTCAAACTGTTTTATATAATACTGAGTGTGTGAAGTTAAAACAAAAATATCAATTAGTATTCTTTGTAACGTCAGCACAATGTTGATAATTATACACTGCTTAGATGGGATAATCATCTTGGAGTATTCTCGGCACTTATTTACTGTCCAGCAACGCAAAGAAGGTCCCTGAAAGGAATGTGCTCCTTTACAACAGTGAATGTGTATGATAGGGAACGTATGCTGCATAAGGAGGAGAACTGTTAAAAACATGCACCCTATTCACTCTTTACACTAAAACCCAGAAGATTCATTCATAAAAGTAGAAGCCGTCAGAATGTTTTTGAATGGTATATAACTGTACTGACATGGGGTGTCATAAACCTGTCCAGGGAGGGTGTGGGAACCTTCTGCAATCACCCTGCGTCTCAGGCCCCGGAGACTTTGTCTCCTGTGCAGTAGCTAATATTTTTATACGAAGGTCGTTTGATAAGTCGGGTAAATTCCCATGAAGTAATGGAAAATTTTTGTTATAACTTTGATTATTCGAAAGATTTTGCAGAAAATTTGAATGTGCTACAATATACATTTCATTGCTGACAGCCATCACACAGAAGATCTCCTTGAAAAAAATCCACGATCTGGTTATGCAAGACCGCCGAATCAAAATTCTTAAGATTGCTGAGGTTGTAGGCATCTCAACTGAGCAAATGCATAATATCCTGCATGAAAAATTGGCAATGAAAAATCTGTGTGCAAGATGGGTGCCGCGATTGCTCGCAGTCGACCAAAAGCGTATCCTTAGAACACTTCTACCGATTGTCTAGCGATGTTTAACGCAGTCCGCAAGATATTTTACGCCGATTTGTGACCGTGGCAAACATGAATCCATCATTACACACCAGAGTCAAAACAGCAGTCAAAAAAATTGACAAAGGCTGGTGAAAGTGCACCAAAGAAGACAAGCTGGTAAGGTAATGGCCAGTGTTTCTTTTGAGATTCTCAAAGAATAATCCTCATAGACTACTTGGAAAACAGCATAATCATAACTGGAGCCTATTATGCTTCTTTGTTGGATCGTTTACAACATGAGTTGACTGAAAAGAAGTCGAGATTGAAAAGCAAAATGTGCTCTTTCAGCAGGATAATGCACCATCGCACACTCCAGCAATTGTAATGGCGAAAGTGCATGAGTTGTGCTTTGAAATTGTTTCTCATCCACCTTATTCACCAGACTTGTCACAAGTGACTTCTTCCTGTTCCAAAACTTGGTTTGGTGGTAAGAAATGTTCATCAAATGAAGAGGTGATAGTTATCGTCACCGAATATTTTGCAGATCTTGACGGAATCTATTTTGCCGACGAGATGAAATAGCTGGAACATCGCTGGACCAAATGTATAGCCGTCAATAGAGACTGTGTCGGCAAATATGGTGAAATGTTCAGACTTATCAAACTACCTCGTATCCTCTATTACCATGCTAGCAGTGGTTAATGGTTGTAACACCGTAGCTTGAGTTGGAGGAAACTGCAACAACAATTGAAATCTAAATAAATTCCTGTCAGGAATATAATTATCATTTACTAATAGAACAAGACAAGTAGAAGTGCAATAAATGATGTTATCACGAAAGAGATTGCTATTTCAACTCGACGCTACATAAAATAAAAGACACACAATGTTAGAAAATCATGATCTATAGTGCATGTCTGCAGAGAAATGTTTCATATAGCAGTAACAAAATAAAGCTGTATATTCAACATCCGAGTGTGTAATTTGAACAGAATATCGCTGCATCTGTGGAATATTATTACTGTGAGAATGTCATACGTTGTTTTGTGCTGTTCGGATGCTCCTTTTTGACTCCATAGCTTGTGTTTCACAACTCCTTGGTTTTGTCATGTCGCAGTTTAGGTCATGACACCGGTTTTACATTTTAGGTGCAAGTTCTAGCTTTTACATACTTTTGAATGTTATGAGGAACCAAATAACACAAACATTCGTAACTCCTTTTTCGTCTAATGTATAGGTTTAAAAGTAAAATAACATACCTTGGTTTTGTCTACCCCTCACAACTATTTTTAGATATAGTTTTATGGTTTCACTTGTTTTGATAGAAAGTGCCTGACCATAGAATTAAGGCAGTTGTTGGAAGAAGTCAAACTACAGCTGAAGGGGAGAGGCATAGGTCATCAGTGCGTGTGGTTGGAAGGTAACAGCTGTTAATGGGGGTCTATACTAATGACTAGGTGTTATTTCTGTGGCTTAGAAACCGAGGGTTGGAAAAACCCTGGGCAGATGTTTCATCGTTGAGTCATGAACAAATTGTCTCAAGCATCTTGGTTATGCAAACAAATCTTTAGTTATTTACCAAACTTTTTTCAAGAATTCGACACAAAATGTGTTTCTTTTTAAAGGAAAAAGAAGCCCTATAGCCTGAACTACCCAGTACACGGAATTTCTTTAAAAAATTGTTATTTCCTCAAAAGTGGTTCTAAATATGTTGTTAAATACATGTTTATTATATTTTCATAACAAAAATGAATATAATATAATGTGAATATTCTGTGAATGTCCTCTGAACTCCTATTCGTTGTGGACAACTTTTGTATAATTCCAAACTGTAAAAAACAGACAAAATTTTACTACACTAAAAATATAGATGGCGTAGTACACAACATTTATGCCACCACAAATTTTTTCGTGGATTTAACAATTTCCAAGTTATTCCTTGTTGTTTTTCTGAATTTTCCAATACTTATACTTTTCGCAAATGTGAAGTTCTTAATCATTATTGACCATGCAAGGAGAATTGAATGTTAAAGTCATCATATATCGACCAGCTGTTTAATACATTTGACCATCAGATATCTACTGTATATCCTTGTATCTAGCATTAAGATAGCGTTTATATTGATTAATATGGAGTACATAGAGGAGTAAGCGTTTATAAGAATAGTTTGTACAAGAATAGAGAAACATGTGTGGGCTACACAGCGGATTTATCATTTTTCCTAGTTTAACCCAAGTTGAACTTTTAACAAGCATTGCATGTCATTAAAAGATAAAATATCATTAATTGCTTTAAAATTACAGCAATTTTGTGTACAGAAATTGCAGTTATTTCTTTTGAAAGGTCAAGTGTACATAAATGAAATGTAAATATTAATCCCAAAATAACGAGTGAACACATCAAAATTTTGGCTTAAAGTATTAACAAATATTCGGTCTATATTGACATATAATTGCTTTTTAAAATTGATTGTTGTACTGCGTCCTGTAATCAGAAATAATTACTAAAACAATTGAAGCGTACGGCAGTATGACGTAAAGGTGGGCCAGTGCGTTGCATCTCAATTTCCGATCAGAGTGGGTCAATTAATTGGACACGAATTCGTTGCAATGCAAATCACAGCCCACAATTAGATGGCTCCAGAAATTCATAATGGACGGCTAATTAAATGCGGTTGGTTTAATCTGCAGGCCTTTAATTATACCTTCAACAGTTTAATAGGCATTTAGGATAATTTAATATATTTTAAAAGGTAATGGACTTAAAATGTTCATGTGCTCCATCACATGAATTTATTCAGTCTTGGACCAGCTATTCTTAACAACATTTTTTCTTCTGTCTGATTAGTATTAGGATTACAACGAAGGTCATTCGACACCGAAAGCTGTGGTTTATTGTACCTAAGCCCCAAGTGGAGCATCTCTGGGAGGAAGGATGAGGCGAGAGCAGACAGAGGGTGGCCATTCTAAGGAGTCACGACAGTGCAGAAGGCAGAGTACCTACTATTTACCAGTTGGAAGCTCCCCCGGCTGGCCAGTACAAGCGGGATGCCACTCGCCGTGGTCCAGAAATGGCACACCAGGTCAGCCCGGAGACTGTCGTACCTGAGGAGGAAGTGTTTAACAGGAGCATATCATCCTGTCATACAGCGCCAAGACATCCGCCGACTCTTCTACCCTGAAAAAGACCACCAGATGAGAGATGATGTGAAACGATGCTGGAGATGAAATGGGGAGACAGGAAATTCGTGGAACGTAATTAACCTACACAGTATTCGCCTGGCGACTAGGGGAAATCCCCGAAAAATCCCGTTGGTCAGGTAGGTCGGGAAGGAAATAGAGCCCGGGTCTCCCAATGCAGGTCACAGACTAAACCCCTGAGCCATCCCGCTCGGATCTCCTCTCTCAACTTGGTGTTAACTTCAGCGCCTCTCCAGAAAGAAAATATTCCACCTCAAAGTACTCCTAAGATTATTTTGAGTTCCTCAAAGGTAGCTCCGAAAATTTTGATTAACGTACCAGTTATAAATTTTGCCATATGTTAAATTTTCAAGAAAAATGTATTAAAGTCCTTTCAATTCTAGTGATGTATGCATACTGGTAAACGCAGGACATAAAACCTTACTACAACCCCCTCCCACCAAAAAGGGGCGGATGTCATTAAAACACACAAGTTTATGTGAAACGGAGATAACCACTTTCCAGATATTCCTTGTTTTATGTTTAAATGTCATAAAACCTAATCATCTCTCAAATAGGGAATCATTATTCACTTGTTTATCTCTTGGTCATGCAAAGAGAGTGGAAAGTCAAAGACATCACACACCGACGGTTTTTGAAACATTTGACTATCGCTCAAAGCCTATTGAATGCTACCATTCCAACGCACCTATCAGCAAATATGTGATACGACAATTTTAAGATATTTTTATGTCGATTAAGGGGTATACATTGAACAATAAACGCTTCTAACTGTAGCTAATTTGTGAACTGGAAAAGTTAATTAAGTGCATACAGGACAGCTTGTTTTTTTTTTTTTTCTGTTGAGTTTCAGATCGATGTTTATGTCGTATTTTGTGAGGGACCATTATTTCAAAATCTGCACCTTTCTAGAAGCTAATTCGTGATGCAGTTCAGACCACCGAAGTTAATTTAATAAATATTTCAGTTTTGTTATCATGTATAGGCACCGCGGCAGGGAGACAAACTAATTCATGTCTGACTGACGCCTATACATTTTTCATGGTAATGAAATAAAAAGCTGTAATAAACGTCACCGACATTTGCGGTGTACGACGTGCTGAATTATTCATCGCAGTGCCATGAGCAATAAGGACACAGGTGCTCTGTAATTTGCTGGACCAATGTTTAATCATACGCCGTTTTTTGTGTGCTTTACAGACCACAGAAGATGA
The DNA here is from genome assembly GCA_030765055.1 of Mantis religiosa. NCBI lineage: Eukaryota > Metazoa > Arthropoda > Insecta > Mantodea > Mantidae > Mantis > Mantis religiosa. The sequence continues at coordinate 83,775,145 of CM060952.1, read as the reverse complement.
TGTTCACCGTAAATCTTCATTGAAGATCAAACCACTTTGTGTTATGTATGAAATAATATCTCATGTGATAAAACGTTGGCAAGGACTGATAGAAGCCTTTTTAAAAGCTACCGCTGTCATTTGTTACGATACATCATCATTTTCTCTCCTCGGAGCTGCGGTAAAATCAGTTTTAAAGGCAACCATTTTGGATTTAGATGAATAATTGATAATGATATGATGGGCTGCTTTGAAGTGAAGAAAAATATAATTCTGGCATAGTTTTGGTTTCTCCAATACGAAGATTATCCTTCACAGGGAACAGTTTACAAAATGTTGGATTTTCTTTAAAATAGCACTCACGATTTTAATCAAATTTCCATAAGTGTAAGATATTTATTTTTACGGCAAATAAAATATATGGCTTAAATTTTCTGAAAATGCCTTTAAAAGCCCTCCCCGTTCTAAATAACTCTGAATTTATGGTCTAAAGAGTGAAGGAAAACCAAAATCTTAAACTAAAGCTTTCAGATTTCGTTAAAATACACACCTTCAGTCAAATGCTTGTCCTTCTTGTTCTCCTTTTTAGAGAGCCACTTTCGAAATAGTTTTCTTATTTATTTCAGTATTCCAATAGTTGGTGTTCTCCAATAGGAAAAAAATTCTTTTCTTTTCCTTCTACGTCGTTATAAAGTACTTACTTGTTCGACTCAAACATTCTTTACTGAGACATAGTCGAAAATCAATTTTTAGAGAATAACTCAATCAAAAATAACAAATTCTAAATTCATAAAATCCTCTAATAATTTTTATTATAATAATGTTTTAAAAAGTTCTGATAAGCTCATCTAAAAATTAAAAATAATTTAGGAATTAATCTACCTTAAAAAAAAGAAAGAAAGAAAGAAAGAAAGAAAGAAAGAAAGAAAAGAAACTATATAAGAACCTTGATTTCATTCATGATATAATCCATTTGTAAGAATAAATAGAAATAATATACTATAACATACTAGTTATGTTCAGATAAAGGATCCATTAGTGTAGGAGAGAGATCAAATTTGGTGCTTAAGTTTAACATCTTTTAATTAAAATGTTCAAGAAATTCCCTCCTACATGGAGAATGTTTCAAGATTTGGATTTTCTCAAAAATGGGACGAAGGATTTTAAATAAATTGTCATATGTTTAAGATATTTTCATGACAAATGAAATGTATACCTTGAATTTTCTGCGAACGTCCTCAGAAGTTCTCTTCATTTCTGAATTGCTTTTGAATAACTGATAAAACATAAGAGATAGACCAGATCTTACTATATATGAAATATAGATCTCGTTAAAGCACGCAAGATATGTTAAATATATTTTAGAATAATTAAACTTTTAACATGACCTGAACTTTCGAATAGTTGCTCAATTTTAAATTTGAAGTTGTTATTTGGTTTTTCTCCTCTTGGCCATGGAAAGGGAACCAATTTTCCAATGTTTCTAACACTGCCTGCTCTTAAAATATTTAACAACAATTTGTACGGTGTCAGGAGTTCATGGATTGAAAAAGCCTTTGAAGTGTTCAAAGTTAAGAGTTGAGAGTTATAGACACATTAATCTAGGCTCCCCTCTTCTACTCAAGGATCGAGCGCATTTAAAAGCTTTATCAGACTAACAAACACCAGACAACCCTTAAAAATACGGCTGCTGCTCTAAGTAACTTGGGCTGTTTCTGTTAACTTCGCCCTAATCTTATCGCCAGGTTCAGCGAGCTAATGACTGGGGGAAGAGGCTTCTGCAAGCGGAACATACAATAACCTCATTCCTTAATGCTGTACCCATTTGCACCAATCAGAGCACAGTATTTCTGTTTTTATCTGTGCAAGGAAACGGCAGGATGGCATCATTACAGACTAAATGGTGATGCTGGTCAAAATAATAAACCGTAGTGCCAAAATTACTGACTACCAAGAAACTATCGAAATATATAAATAACTGCAATAAATTATTTCCACGTACTAATATTGTTTTTTCGTGTGTGTGTTTCTTTGTGGTTTTTTTTCCTTAAACTATAATTCTGAAACATTACCTTTACCACCTTCAGATACATTACACTTGTGCCAGCACTTTTTCCTATCTCGGAAGCACTTCTGGAACTTAAATTCCGTTACGTGTTCCCTCAGTTTCTGTTTTATCTCATCGATGTTGGCAAAATGGTTCTCTTCAGTTTTGAGAATACAAATACAATGGCCGAGACAGCGAGCAGTTTCATTAAAAAAAAAAAAAAAAAAAAAAAAAAAAAAAAAAAAAACCACACACAACAACATACGAACAAACATTGAGGTTTGAGTGGGAGTATTATCGTGATACAATTTCTACGAGTAGTTTTGTCATAATTTTAGTGAAACCCCTAGACGCAGTAGTTCTTCTCTGCCTTGGATAGTGTCTTGCTGTAGTAGGCTATCACCCGCTCTTGGCCGTCCTGGATCTGGGATAGAAAGTCTTTCGGAACCACTTTCTTTGTTTCCTCCACCATCATCAGCAATTGATGTGCGAGGGCGTCCAGAGCGGTCAACGACGCATTCTCGACCCTCTTTGAAACGTTTCTAGCACTGGTATATTCCTGTCTTTCTCATATCAGATTCGCCACAGCCAGCATTTAAAATCAGTATCCATATTACTCCATTGTTAAACAAAACTTATGGCAAATTTAATAAAAATTTGCCGACCACTCTAAAACATGTATAGCATTTTCGAATGCCAACAATAAATTAACATGGGATCTATCACTATGCTCATACCTATTCTATTTTTTTTTATTTACGTCCTCCAACGTTAAGTCATATCGGAGGATGAATGAAATGGGTCAAGTGGTGCTCAAATGAGTCCGGGGTAATGGAGCTTAGAGTTACCGGACATTCGTCTATCAGGATAAGGGAAAACCCCGGAAAACCCTTATCCAAGTAACTCACCCTAACGGAAATTCGAACTCGGGACTGATGACATCATCTGTGCTCCATGTGGAGCCTATCTGCCAAAACTCTGCTGCGGAGTAGATCCGTAACGCTCGAATCTGAAGGCTGAAACGTGTCGCATACGACCACTTGCAAGTAGCTGCTAGATATCCCCCGTGAGCTCCTGTCGGTGCTGTTTACATATGCCTGTGTGTAGACCGCTGCCCCTATTGCTAAACAATCCCTCCCATACAATGCTGTGTTATTATGTCTATATGTTCCCACATATTCTGACCCATTTCCGGGTACTTCCAACTATACACCGCAGCAGATTGTTGGCACACAGACCACACATAGAGCAGAGATGATAACTATTAAGTGCGTACAGGTGTGAAAATAGTGATAGTTCCGTTGTAAGTATCCAAAACAGCTAAGAATGCAAAGATGTATGAGAAGTATGTGTACCAACCAGACAACTAAGGTTTATGGAAACGTTTATATCTATAAAAATGAGAAAAATGTAAAAAGTGTCTGATGCACTGCACTCACGATGCTTTCCTCCTATCTGGTACAAAATATTCTTACAAATACTTATTCCTCTATCTACCACAAGTTCCCATTTGAGAAAAGTGTAAGTGCTACAAAGTTCAGAAAAAGTCATATTAAATTGTATTATTTTATTTGGTAAGAGAGCTGCCAAATTACTAACACAATATCAACACCACCGGTGTGCCGAATTTCTTTTGAAGGCCAGTTAAGTCCATGGGGACTTTACCATGTAAAGCATAAGTAAATACATATTTTGAATAAAAATTATCAAAAATGATCTGTTACACTTGTAAATAATGTAACACAAAAAAGTTGATTAAATACCACACGATCATTATCTTTCAACGATGCGATACTAAGATTAAAAAAAGTTCCCTTGTGAACATACTTGGAAGCCATATCTAAACTGGATTTGAGAAAAATAACAATGAATGTCCAGGAAATGCTGTCTGTAAAAAGAATGTATTTGACATAAATTGGTTGATTTAAGGAGATTTTTCTCTGCAGTATCCTTTTGTCATTTACATTTTATATTTATTGGATATCTTAAGCTAAAGTATTTTAATCAAAAGCATTTATGGCATTTTAGAGAAAATAAAACTTGTTTTAAAACGCATAGTTTGATTAGTTTGTGCAGAAATTAAGTGTGTGCCAAACCATTTAACACCTTTGTCATTTGCCGGCAAAGGAAGCAAAAATCGCAATATTTAAGGATATTTACTAGCTGACGTCACAAAGGCAGAAGCGCTAACATCATTGTTACCGTGAGAGATCTGTTCTAAACCGTTCGAACTCCGCAAATTGAGACAGTTCTGCTTCTAGAGCATTTCTTACCTGACCGGCAGGCTTATATAAAAGGAGGCGCAAAAGCCAGCAGAGACGCGTGAGTTCAAAGTTATGAGCTAGTTTACAAGCGGTTCAGTATGTTCCAGGTCTACAGGCAATGTGTACAGTGATTATCAGCGTTGTTGAGTCGGTGTCGGCAACAGGGCAGCGTGAAAGGAAAACGTTGTGCGGGCGTCGGAGAAATTACTATATACATGTGGGATACATATAGGGATCTTAAAAGTACACGTTATCTGTTTATCAGAATCGATAGGATAAAGAGTGGACTAACATTACCATGCGAAGAACCTTATGAAGTACTTCAAAGATCACCAATTTTTTTTTCACTGTGAGGATTAAAGATAAAGGTATCAATGTTTCTATTGATTGACTTAAACCAGTTTATTTCATTCCTGACGGGAATGTATGTAAGGACCCACAACTATTGAATCAGCTGCCAGTTAAGGAAGATACCAAAATTTTTCCAAGTGCCCCACAAAACCACAAAATCAGGACGTATAGTGAGATTTCCAGAAATATTTGCAGACATTATTAAGTGAATTATTAATTTATAGGATCCCCCATTGAGAGCAGAGTGAAGTGGGGACAGTTATACTTTCCTTAGTTGGTAATGTGATGTTCAATTGTCAAAACTATATTATAGTTGGTTGTTATTAACGAGATGAATTTGAATTTGAATAAATAAAGTTAATTAACATAGTTACCAATAAGGTAGGCTAATGAAATTCAGGAATTTTTCACTGGAATTTAAAAAGCAAATCGATTAACGTCTTGTATACCACTAGGTAGTGTATAAACACGAAACGCTAATTAAAGCATTTTTTATTTGTTCCATTTATACCCCAACTTTAACTGCAATGGTCATATCGGTAGCCAATCTCCTTTGGAACATATCGAAGGTGTTAACCTGTATGGTTGGGTTTTAATCACTGGATCACGCACACATTCGTCCTCTTATTCATGCTTTCAGACTCTGGGGAAGAAGGGGAATCATCTTAGTTGGAGAAAAATCCCGACCACCAGCCGCGAATCGAACCCGGGATCCCTCGCACGAGAGGCAGGTGCTCTATCGACTGAGCTACGGGGCCAACTAATGAAAATATTGTTACAGAGTGAAATATAGGATAATTACAAAGTGACTAAAAATACACATTAGAAAATAAATCATGAGAACCTATTTCCAGTTTCATTACTCTACTTTCTTTTCCCATTTCTATAAACTTGTATTCTTACTTCTGGAGCACACTATGATACCCGTCAACACGTAATCCATACTGACGTTTGTATGATAATGCTTGTCTTCATTAGGAATATTTATTTATCAACATAATGTTCCTAAAACAACAAAAGACTGATGAATAACCGTTGAGGTTACCATGTTCGGGAAGATGAAAGAGCAGAAGATTACGATCTAATTCACTGGATGTCTTAGAGCGTGGAATGGATTATGGCTTGACTTTGGCTTCATAAAAAGAGGGCTTTACTTTTTTAAGGCTTGCTAATTAAAACCGAAGGGACAGAAGAGAGAGCGTGCTGGTGAAAGCACGGGTAGAAAATCTACCAGCGTTTATCTTCTGCTTTACACGTGTCTCTACGTTTTGTTCACGTACGTAGTACAGGATACGCACCTGAGGGGATTTTATAAATTTATATAAAACTCAAGGATTACCATACACATTCTTTGCACTTAAACTAATTACTATCTTCAATCCCAAAGCACAATCCCGAAATTTCACCGGAAAAACATATTTTGAATAAAAAATTTTCAAAAACGATCTGTTACACTTGTAAATAACGTAACACAAAAATTAAAGTTGATTAAATACCACACGATCATTATGTTTCAACGATACTATACTAAGATTAAAAAAAATGTTCCCTCCCTAACGAAGTAACCCCTTTGTATGGCTTTTTAACATTTTTCTCTAAAGATTATTACCTCTAATACAAAAATTATCCTGAATTTCCTGAAGTTCTTTTTACTGTGAAGGACTTTCGCATTACTGACATATCCTACGAGGAAGACACATTCGTACTATACAGGAGGTGTATATCTCATTAATACACAGAATTAATGTCAAATAAATTTTATTTTAGTGATAATTTCAGTGATTTTCGAGATATTCAATATTCGAGATATTTTGAAATATTCAATTTAAAAGGGAATTCATAGGTGAATACGCACGTCTGTCATCCTCTGAATGCCTACATCTCTAGCGTAGGTGGTAGCGTGTCATTCAGGAGGTCCCGAGTTCAAATCTCAGTCAGGATGAGTTATCTGGAGGAGGGTTCTGTCCCTTATCCTGAAAGATGAATGTCAGGTAACTCTAAGCTCTATGTATCCTGGGCTCATTGGAACATCCTTACATTCATCATTTGATATGACTTAGTGCTGGAGGACGTAAATTTAAAAAAAAAATCTGTAAACAACACAAACTTAAAAACGAAAATTTTATTAAATACCACACCTGCTTATTTAAGCTAGATATATTTCAATACATGAGAGTTTCAAGAAAATCCACCAATCCTACCTAATATGCAAAATATTTCGATAATTGTGATTTTTAAAAAAATAATATAGCTGTATTAGTTAAAATTCAACAAGTTTAAGATATTTTATGGCACATGAAATGTAAATTTAAAATACATTTGGATGTACATCCCCAAACCGTCAAGCGTGGACCAAGCCTTACCTAAGAAAAGTATGTACCTCGTTATGATTTGCCATTTATGTTAATTTATTTTCTCTCGATTTAGCTGTTTGCAATATACCTATTGCTTATTTGTCTAAATTCTCCAATACTGTTCTGTGATCGTCAAAGTTCATAAAAAGACCTCTTTGCAAAAGATAAGCCTTTTTTTACGTCCATTGTACAATGTGACTGTTAAAGAGCATCCATAAATACTTTGGAAAGGTAGTCAGACTGAAAAATTCAATGCCATAGCCGGGATTTGAACCACGGATCTTCTAGTCTCCATCCAGCCTCTCTAACCAATTGAGATACTATGCCAACGTGCCGACATGACATTAAATTCTCCAACTGACTCTTGTTTATCCTGGTAAACCACTCTCAATTGGTTAGAACAGCTGGACGGAGACCAGAAGATCCGTGTTTCAAATCCCGGCTATGGCAATGAATTTTTCAATCTGACCCTACCTTTCCATACTTTAGCCTACACTTGGCCAGTGTGAAAGAACAATTAATTTCCAAGACGTACATTTCTTATAATTTTCTGAAATGGAATTCAACAAAGAAAACAAAGAGGAAGGAATTTCAAAGTTACCACATCTCGACCAGCGGTTTAAAACATTTGACTGTCACTTGCAGTCTACTGTATTCCCTTGAACCTAACAATAAAATAATATTTATCTTGATTAGCATGAAGTAGATAAAGGATTGGATTGGATTATGCTACGGAAGGGATTTGATACTGCTACCAGACTTGCTCTATTACGGCTATGTTCCAAGTGGGGTATCCCCGGAAGGAAGGATGAGGAGAAAGAAGACAAGAGCAACCGTCCCAAGGAGTCACGACACTGTAGAGGGTTGTGTTCCTACAATTAATGAATTGGAAACTTCCCATCAGAACAGTACAACTAGTATCTCACCCACCATGGTCCTTTAACAGCCCATTAGGCCGGCCCGGAGACCACAGATCGTCCTACCGAGAAGGAAGTGTTCACCAGGAGACATGTTTACGCAGAGACATTCGCCGACATCTCTACCCTGAAAGAGACCACCAAATGAGAGAAAACAGAAATGATAATGGAGGTGAAATGAAGAGGTGTGAAGTTGTAATTAACCTACCCGGCATTTGCCTGGCGACTTGGGAAAGCCCGCGAAAAACCCATGGGTTAGTAGGTCGGCTACGGGAATCGAACCCGGACCTCCCGAATGCTGGCCACAGACAAAACCGCCTGAGTCATCTCGCTCGATCCAGTGTTTCTACATGAGTAGAAAAAGTTATATGAACGCCATTCATCACAACGTTTTTGTAATAGTTTATATTAGATTAGGTCCAGAAAATCATGCAAATACAACTCTCCAGAGTTTTGTTTCGCAGAAACATTGATGGCAGTTTAGTGTAACAGTCACACTCAAGGCCCCCTACAGGAACATAAGGAAGGAAATGTTAACGGAGCATGGAGCGGCCATGAAAATGACTGGTTACGTACAATTTTACCTGAGGGGCCGGTTTTCCTTATCTGCAATGTAATTCAATAAGCAGTTTTGTCACACCTCGCCCCTTGTTCTGAGGCAGTCACCAGAGGATAATTTCGTTACGTGGTGGTGGACACACAATGACCCCTGTGTCGAGGCTCGTGTGGTTTTATACCTGCCCTTTGTCTTGCATAATTATTCTTAGTTTATTGCCGAACCCCTAGGATCCAGACGTTTACTGAAATTTCTTGATGAAGTGTTAACATTCATAAGATATTCTTAACACACAGATCCTGTGTGCGAAACTTTTGATGACAAAATATTTAGACATTTTGTTTGTTAACGACGCATATGAGTACTATCGTTGTGCCAAAATTTCGCTCCGCTGGATTTGTCTTACGTTCCTGTAACTCTAATGACACGGGGCAGACAGTGCACTGAAAAACCTTCGGTCTGGACCGGTTTTGAACCTACGGAACGTGGAATAATTAGGTCAGCATCTGACTAAGCCAAACCGACTGCAGATCTGCTGCTTGATTTTTAATTCAATGTCCTCCAACATTAACTCATATCGGACTGTAAATGAAATTATATTCAAATGATCCCAGAGTTCATAGAGCTTAAAGTTACCAAACATCTTTCAGGATAAGGGAAAACCCCGGAAGAATAGCATATCTAGGTAACTCACGCTGACCGTGATTCGAACTCAGGACCTCTTGAACTTGAGGGACATGCTAACACCAGACTACAGAGGGGGATAAATCTGCTGCTGCTGTTATTATGACGCACTATGGAGCCTTTTACCTAGCGAAATATTTACATGGTAACGTGTGCAGAATCAAACTGGGGAGGTCTCGAGTTCGGCACTCTGACCATCTGTTTTTCCAAGGTCTTCCCTGAATCGTAAAGCGAATTATCGAGTGGTGTGTCTTCTACTACAGCCTCCCACATCCTCTTTTCCCCTCCCATTCAAATTAACGAACAACTCCTAGACTATGACTTGCGATTTGGAACTTCTTCTTGACTCTCCCAGAGAGTAGCCTCGACTACGAAGTCGAGTTTTCCCTTCTTCCGCTGGAGGGGAGCATCTACAGTTTGTCTGGATTATCTTGAACAACGGGAATTAGAGCGTTCTATTGTCCGCGCTGTTGTAGGTAGCCCATGACTGCCTAATGCCACATCGCATCACTTACATGTACAGTTTGTCTCGTTTATGTTAAAACTTGGGAATTGGAGAGAGTGGTGGAGAGAGAACACATTATTGCATGCATAGGTAACATCGCATTACTTCCAGGCAATATTCCGATTAATTCCGACTGATTATATTGTAGCTATCCCTTTAAAACTTTCCAGCGCAGCGCTTTAAAGTCTACTGTAAGATGGCGGTAAGAATTTTTTGGAGAGTCAAATTTATAATGAAATTGTCCAACATATCAATTAATGCTTCTTTTCCCCAGTACATCTTTTCTACCTCCTTCGTTGATTTGTGCCCATATTAGCTCGAAAGCAGTCGTATCACAATGACATGCTTCATGTTCCCTTGTGAGGTCTACCCGAAAGTCCTAAGACTCCGGCCACTAACAACCCGGAAGCGATGGAAAACTGCGGGGCTCTTTCCATGGGCAACACCTTGAGTCTAAATAGCCACCCCCCCCCCCCCATCGACAATTTTCAAGACGGGCGGAAGTGTAAGCCACTTAGGCGCGTCAACTCCGCAGGGAAAACTGCCGAGTAACCTTGGTGGGACCGCTTGGTGATCTAGCACACCTTCTACTAGCTCTGCTGGCTAGTACCCGGGACTTTTTAGGCAACCCTCTGCCCCCTCTGGGCGGCCGAAGCCTGATTGGAGATATCTACCCTATCTCCCGCGGTTGTCGGGAACACACTGCTCCCTCGAGGCCAACCCAATCCGAACAACTCCCATTCGGAAGAGGCTCAAATATTCGGCCCGAGGTTCATCTTGGTATCGTCAGAGATACTACCAGTGCTAGGGGTCCGCGGCTCTCGCACTACAGCAGTTGAAGGGACATGGAGGTAAGGCATGTCCATTAAATTCTGATATAGAGTCGATTGTACATTTTGAACTCATTTCTGTTTTGTTCCATTTATACTCCGCCTTTAACTGCAAAGGTCATATGGGCGGCCGTTCTTTGGAAAACACATCAGAGGTGTTAACCTGTATACGTTGGGCTTTAATCATTAGATCACGTACACATTCGCACTTCATACTTCCAGACTCTGGGGAAGATGAGGAATTGTCTTGTATGGAGAAAAATCCCCATCCCCAACCGGGAATCAAGTCCGGAACCCCTCGCACGGCAGGCAGTCTACTATGCTACGGGAACTTATCTTTATGTTTTTCTTAATTATCTCGTACAACACCGGTTTTGATACCATATATCCACTATTATCATATTTCACTGTCAATATAAAGCACTGTTTGTAAATATGCAAGCCCTGCACTGGTTGCAGCATTTATCGTTTTCTGACGGAGATTAGGCAGTCACGGATAGCAGTGGCAATGTGTTTACAAAACTTTTCACCCCTCCCTTGTCACAAGGAGGGGTAGCGCGAATTAGTCATGTTTCGAGTTAAACCGGGCGATCTTTAAATCACCCTCCGGTGGTTTGGGCAGGCCCCCGTGATCGCCTTACAGCCAGATGGTCAATACAGTAACTCTGCACGTCTCTGCCACCTACGTCATCCGTTGCTGCATTGCGGCTTGAGATGCTATAATTTACCTCGATCTATGGGATTTTTTTATCGGTACATTTTATACAAGAATTTTGAAAAAAAAAAAAAGATCATGTCAGCGTAACACATCCGATCTTTTAAATCTTCCTGTCACGTCCTAGGAAAGTGATACTGAAATCACTATTTTTAAAGAAACATTAAAACTGCATACGTAATTTGCATCTTTAATGACTCATGACAAAACTTACTTTCTACATTATGCATTAGTTGTAACATCAAAATATTCCTTACACCTTTCCGCATTTCAAAGCTTATTTTCTGTTTTCTTTTAATCTTATAGGTGATCCTAAATATATGTTATTTGTGCTGAATTCGAATATAAACTTCAGTTTCCTTCATTACGTCCGGTCTTGAAACTGTTCATAAATAACCGAAATAGAATTACAGCTTTGTGAAACCTAATATAAATTACTTTCGACAGGAATTTTGTTTAAAAACTAGACCATAATTATAATTGCTTTTTTCACTAATTAATCAATAATTAAAGCGTAAATAATGATAAACAAAATCAAAAACTTATCTCAATATTGCACTTGGGATTTTCTCCTTTTTGATCTTCTCGCATGTTGCTCTATTTTTGACTTCCAACACTAGACTTTTTGAGAAGTTATGAAGAATTTGTGAAGAACCTCCACTCTTTGGAATTATTAATTTTAAGGGAAAGACAGATCCCAAATGCCAGATGTACTTAGTAGATATTAATAAATATAAAAAGTATAATTATAAAAATATAAACATACTAATACTTTTATTATTTCACTTTTTAAGTTATAGAGTCAAAATTATAAGCTGTTGGGCATTTCCAACATACCACAAACACACGGTAATATTTACTATTCATAGTACACATATTAGGAAAAAATATTCAAAAGATAAAACTTTGAATTGCAAAAAATTCTAGCGTGGTATGCAAAAACGGATTTCAGTTTTGTAAAGAGTGTGAAAATGTGATCCAGAAATGCACATTCATTAAAAAAATAATAAAGAAATCCATGCAGAACGGCGTTATTTATAAGTTCTCCTTATTATTTCTTTATAAAATTATTAACATTATTCGTTAGTAATTCTAATACCAAAATTTATAAACTTAAAGGCATACAATTATGCCTAAATTAAATAAATTTCCTCTTGTTAAACGTTTTCTGATACAGCAGTCCAAGCTTCATAAACCCACTGTTACAGTGAACCAACATTTGTGCAAGGGAAATATAATGGACAGTTTTTATTCAGATATGAATTGACATCGACACGGAATATCGAATTATTGATGGGATCGTGTCGAGATTTTTTGTGTACATGCCACAAAGTGTATTCCATATTCATTGGGAACAGTGACATCTGTACAGTAATATTTGATGCGAGTATAGTACTTGGCAAACTAAGATGAAATGTTCTTATACATCTATGTAACTAAGTCGGTGTATATTTTTTAATAACTTTTGATGCACCAGTCACAGCTGACTTTTAAAATGAGACAAAAGCTACAACTTGTTTTAGAGTTTGAGATTACAGAATTAATTATTTAATTTTTTTAAGATGCCTACAAAAATTCGCAAAATCATGTACAGTGTCGCAGTGACAGCGGAAGCCTCCTGTTGAGAAATTAAGTGTAAATCAAACAACTGCACTAACTTTTTTGATTGCTGCGAAAGACAGTCACCAGTTCTTATTATGACTGCGTGGGTTTTGTAGATTCGGAAATCTGGTTTGCAGAATTTTGAAACAACTTTTGCCTACCGTTACAGCCTGCATCCCGTTTAGCGGCAATCTATCCGGCAGAATCAGCAGAAGTCTCACCAAATACAACATCAGGGCCATCCACAAACCACCTCTGAAGATTAAACATCTGTTGAGACCAGTGAAAGACAAACTGGACATCCAAGTTCCGGGAGTGTACAGCATTCCCTGTGAATGTGGGACATACAGGACAAACCAGAAGGACCATCGCTACCAGAATAATCGAATATGAACGGAGCATTGGTTTAATGCAACCTGAGAAGTCTTTACTGGCAGAGTATTGTTTTGATAACGACCATTGAGCCAATTTTCAGGAGAACCATCTTGGCAAAATGCAACAGTTACTGGGAGCTGAGAATTAAAGAGGCATTGGCGATTTCCTCTGAAAGGAGCACGCTTAATCGTGATGCTGGATTTCAGTTCAGCTCCTCTTGGAAACCGGCCTTAAAATGGAAATCCGTCGATTTAAGAATCAAAGATTAATACAGCTTGATCATCAAGTTCAGTAGTTACGTTTCTTTGACACAATTTTCTATACCCATGCCATCTCCTGACCTGGCATTTAATTTACTGAAAACAATCCTTTGTTCAGTAATGCGAATTTTGATAGTGTTTTGTCTTTGTTTATATTTGTGTTATATCCAGTATTTCATTTGTGGTTATAACATTTTATAAATATCCTGATGTTGGGAGCGATGCACACTCCCGAAACGTCGATATCTAATCGTCTTTTCACCTGGCTTGGTGCCCGAGAAGAAAGTGAGCATATTCGTCGCCAGGAAAGCTTCAGGTCTTATCTTAGATGTACAATTGACAATAAGCTGTCTTCGAGGGCAACTGGGTCTTTTCCTGCACGAAAACAAATGAAAGAAATCACTGCGGTACACTTCAACCGTCGACTATCGCAATAACCAACAAACAACTCTCGCTTCTAACACCTTGCGGGTATTTATACCTCCCCAGCCATTGTTTCTAGAAAGCCGTAGATCTTCCGAAAGCTTTAGCGGCAAAAGCAATGGGCAGTACGTTCTGGAACCTCTCTCTTTTTCCTTCCTGTCAAGCGCCCGGCTTTTGTTCTTAATTTACGTCCTCCAACGTCGAGTCATATCGGACGATGAATGAAATGGGTAAAATGATGCTCAAATGAGCCCGAGGTCCATAGAGCTTAGAGTTATCCGACATTCGTGCTTAAGGATAAGGGAAAACCCAGGAAAAAAACCTTATTCAGGTAACTCACCCTGACATGCGCCCGGGTCCGGCCTGTGGCAGCAGCACAACAATGCCACACGGTGACAGTATTGTTACAGGGTTCGAATAACCTGAACTCGAAAACATTCTATTATCAGAACCTTCTGCGGTGCCGGTTGTAAAAGGAGCGCAAAACCTATTTTTTATTTATTAAATTTACGTCCTCCAACGTTAAGTCATATCAAACGATAAATTAAATTATCTTCAGATGATTGCAGAGTACATAACGCTTAGAGTTACCAGACATTCATCTTTCGATATAAGGAAAAAAGCCGGAACGCAACCTTATCTGTGCAAATCACCTTGACCGAGATGAGAACTCGGGACCTGTGGATTGTGAGGCAGACACGTTACCATTTACGCTACAAAAGCGGCTGACCGGTTCAGTGACGCTGCAGTATAGTTTGCAGAGAGTGAAGTCGTGCAGTACGTTGCAGCTACGTAGTGATGAGCAGTGCAAAGCAGGATTGACCAGTGAATATTGGAGTCGTTGTGTGTAAGACGAAGAAACTACTGGCAGCGCAAGTTGGGCGAGCAATAGAGACTGTGTATTTGTTAAACAGAGGAAATGATTATAGTGACAAATTCTGGCGAACTTCGTTTTGTGTTGTTTTCGTCACAATATATTAAGCGATAATAATCATAGTAACTCAAAATAAAAATATCAGCCTATAAATCTATGACTTATAACCACTGGCTCTTCGTCAGTGTAGCAATGATAATTAGGCGTTTCAGTGAATAGCCTGTAAGAAATACTAGATCAAGTACCGATGCATAAGACTAGGTCTTATGGCATCACCTTGTAGCTGTTCCCTAACCCTTTTGTGTTATGCACGAAGGTTCACTCATTCAGATGTAATAAGTTTGGTAATCACTGGTTCGAAGACATTATGTTCAGAACTGTTTGCAGAAGGACACATAGGACATCTATGTTAACATCTCTGTCTATGTGATCGTTTATTGGCATGCTAAAGACCATACTCGGGTTATACACACTTGGCAGAAGATTCTCCGCTTAGCATTTCAGAGACTGCCGGGGTAGCGACGAAATCTACTCCAACCAATGAAGATTAAAATGGCAGTTTACGCTTTAGTAGAGCTCGTTGCTCGCCTCAATCTATCTAGTAGGTAACGAATGGCACCTAACTTTAACCAATAAGAGATATAGCAGCCTCTATAGCGTACGTAGGTGGTGGCGTGTCTGCCTCCTGTAGAAGAGGTCCCAAGTCTCTATGTACCCTGGGCTCATTTGGGCATTATTTCTTTCATCGACTTACATATATGACTTGACGTTGTAGGATGTAAATTAAAATAAAAACCAAATCACATACCTATCACAATATCTTCTCCACGTGTAAGTAAATCACGTTCCGGCATATATTTGAGTAGTTCACAATTAGTATGGACAGGTTTTCAAGCACTCGCGTCTTGTAAACTGCTGTTCCTAGAAGAGAATTATAAAACATTAATTTGCGTCTGTACTAACATATCAGAACTTGATAAGCTGGGGCAGTGTCACCAGAGCAAACATTTTACCTTCATATTAATGAAGGGATTCCCTTCCTTATCTCCTTCCACGTATACATAACAGGAGGGGGCAGGCAAGTGGGGAAGTCATTTTTATTTACTAATTTCGATGTCCTTTTATGTCCTGTTAATGATGCATCATTTGAAGCACGTAACCGTATTTGGTTCCCTTGTTGCTACCACCCTTGGGGCCAAGGATAGCTATATAAAATAGATAAAAACATTTTAAATAATATACATAAGATTTAGAAATAAATATGCTGTACTCTTAGATAAATTATAAGTAAATGATGTGATACAATTAATGAATAACATAACATAGATGGTTTAAGCAGCATTTATATATAAAATAAAGGTAATATGAACATATTTAGGATTCAGATATATTAAATCAATTTTTATGCTATATTTATAAATAATGAAAGAGAAAATGGAAATTAATTAGACCTTTTTGAGCTGGTTATCACTTACAAGCGCTGAAAACCAGTAACTTAAACTTAGGACTTAAATTTTAATTCGCATATACTCTTAATATATTTTATAGCTCTAAAACTTCAATTATTCCTGTACAATTTTACACTTTATTGCAGTAGCACCGTCTGTGTAGAGTGATTTGTCTCAAAATTATGAGTTTTGAGTGTCCTTCAGGGTGATTTATCTAGATAAGGATATTTCGGTGTTTTTCCTTATCCTGAAAAATGAATTCCTGATAACTCTAAGCTCTGTGCACCTAGGGCTCTTTTGGGCACCATTTCATTCATGGCCAAATATAACAACTTTGGAGGATGTAGTGTGGTCTTTGTTTTTTTATTATAAGACATACGGCCCACTTCAATGCTGTTTACTGTTGCATTATTGTTATAAATGGCCTGGTCTCGAAAACATATATTAAGAAATCACCCTTCCTTGAATTTTCAGTGACAAAATTCATTAAACCTATTCAAAAACACTTCGCACTTCGACATGTAGTTCATGTACTACACGACAGAGCGTTGAGGTCACCTTCAGTGACCAGCTACCTGCTACCATTAGAAGAGTAAAATATTAGTAATTTCGGGTACAGAGAGGGACTAAACAAAAATGCAGCACTTGGAAACTGCGTGTCTGATATGAAATGTTAGCCAATTATTATGTGCAACACAGGTGTATAGCAATAAAATATTACCTTAATGATTATAAATGCATTAAATAGGCACCTAGGTAATTATTTATTGTAGTGTCCTTCAAATAATGAAAATGAGGCTAGAAAGCCCTAGCTTGTGCAATTTTCATAACGGAAAAACCAACTAAACTAATACCTACACATCTGATATTAAATGACTATTGCAACTATATAAAGTGCACGGCAATATAACTTACTTTTTAATGTGATCCATATGTACAACGGGAATAATTTCTAAAAAGGTGATTTACTCAATTGGCAAAAACGTTACGCCAAACACAATATCACTGAAGATGTTTCACTTCCATTGTTGCTATTATCAACGTCGAGCTTCTTGTTTCAACATTCCATACTTTTTCCCAATAATTATCAATTCTTTTAGTCCTCTGCTTACATAAAAAAGTCCTATGCTATTAACGGAAAGCTTTTCGTATTAAATAATTTCTGAATAAAGTATAGGTAGCATATGGTAATACAGGTAATTTTCTGAAGCGTGATCAGTCTGTAAAATAGGTGATTGCAGAAATATAGACCACATGATTTAAATGCATCACTTTTAAGCTACACAAAGTTATATGTATGGAATTTTAGATACTATTGTATTAATTACTAATGAAATAGAATCTCGTGTTAGTTTAATAAAGATGAATCTAATGGAAATATAAATAAAAATAACGACATTTTCATAGGTTTGGTTTATATCATATTACATAAAATAAATCCTCTTCCTCCGACATAGCTACTGAACACAAAACATGGCACAGAAACGAAAGATAAACAACAGCTCTATTGACTTTTATTTAGGAGGATTACAGTGCTACAGGTACAATCCCAGATAGTTCATAAGCAATGTATACTGAGAAATCACAAAAAGATTGTGATTTCTCTTCTTTGCCCCTGTAGCGATATTCAAATACGTTATATATGATTTCTCAAGCCTTTCTATTATTGTTATCATTGCATATGGAGTATACACTGGAGTCACCGTGTATGTGCGATAAACTCACGTAAACATTTCTGTAGTTGGCATATTTTCCGGTACGCCTCCTCGCTCTGTGATGTAGTAGTGTTACTATGTATCTCAGACGTTGCTCTTGTGACGTCAAAATGTGGTGAGCGCCTCGACTAGACTCTTGGTGGAACTGAACCTGCACAAGCACGCCATCCGTTGTTCAGACTAGTAAACGCCTCTTTGGAACAGAATATATGGTTTGCTGTTTTAATCCGTGGATTCGTGTGTCACTTAAATACGATATATTAACTGTGTTCATTATCCATCCATAACGCCTGAAATGCAATCGTTGCATTCCTGGAGAGTATACCACTGTTCCATCTTCATTTTTTAAAATGAACCTGGGAGGTATTAGCCGCTCCACTTTTCTTTAGCTTTGAGCGTATTTCTTAGAATCAATATGAATATGTCCTCAGTTAAACGTTACGCTTTCTATATCGTCTCTAGCACGCCCAATCAATCCGCGAGAAAGTGGAGCTAATGGGAACTTTCCTTGAAACCACCTTCCATCCTGCCGCCACCTCCAACCAGGACCACGTGCAGCAAATAACAGCTGAAGTCTCCCACTTCCTCTCTATACCATATGACCTCACTGGCATTCCTCAAACATCTCTAACGGAGATTACATCACTTCTCTCCTCTGTGCCCCCATACAAAGCCATGGGATACGACAATATTCCGTATGCCGCGCTCAAAGCTCTCCCTAACAACTGGCTGGAGCTTCTAGTCCATCTATTCAATGCGCTCCTCAAACTGGCATATTTCCCCAGAGCCTGGAGGCATGCTAAAATCATCACTCTCCCTAAACCCGGCAAAGACACCTCCACGCCGGAAGGACATCGTCCCATCAGCCTTCTGCCGACAATGAGCAAGCTCTTCGAGAAGGTCATTCAAGCACGGCTGCAACAAACTCTCTCAGCGGAGACAATACTGCGCCAGGAGCAATTTGGCTTTCGTCAGCAACACTCAACCGTACATCAACTCCTTCGTCTAGTCGACGAAATCATCAAAGGCTTCAACAACAAGCACTTTGTTGTTGCCTTATTCCTTGATCTCACACGCGCCTTCGATTCCGTCTGGCACGAAGGCCTCCTCCACCGCCTAATTCACTATAAATTTCCACCATATATCATACATCTCATCCACTCCTATCTTCAAAAACGCACCTTCAGTGTCACCAAAGAAGACATTTCTTCCGCCTCCCACCCTATTCATGCAGGAGTCCCCCAAGGGAGTGTCCTTGGCCCCCTGCTCTTCCTCATCTTCATCAACACCTTGCCCTCCCAGCAAGGCTGTACATTGTACCAGTTTGCTGACGATACTGCCATTACCACTGCATCCACACGGCACCAAGTTGCTGTAAATCGACTTCAGATATATGCAGACAACCTCACCACCTGGTTTAACACCTGGCGCCTTACTGTTAACCCAACCAAGTCGCAGGCAATCACCTTTACAAAGCGCACGGAGGCCGATGTCCCAGAGCTTCGTCTTGCTAGTGGATTTGTTCACTGGACCACTACAGTCATATATCTAGGAGTCACATTGGACCAGAAGCTCTCCGGGAAGGCCCACATCGGCAACGTTTACAGCAAGGTTGCACGCAAGATGGCACTACTCTACCCCTTATGTCACCGAAACTCTGCCATGTCACTTTCGAATAAACTCCTTCTCTATAAACAAGTCCTCCGTCCTGTTCTCACCTATGCCTGCCCAGTGTGGGCCACAGCTGCAAAAACCCACATGTATCACCTTCAAACCCTTCAAAATCGCTTCCTACGCATCGCTGTTGATGCTGACTGGTACATCCCGAACGTCAATATTCACCGTGACCTTTCCTTTCCACTCCTCAAAGACTACATGCTCTCCCTTTCACAGAAATTCTTCGACTCCCTTCCGCATAATTTCAACGCCTTCATCCGTGGCCTCGGGGAGTATGATATTGACCCCGGGGAGCGATACAAGCATCCCAGGCTCCTCCTACATCGACCCTAACATCATCCATTATATAAAAATATATATATATATATATATATATTTTCATCATCTCTCTAACTTATTCATCATCTCTATAATTTCTTCAATTCAGCATCTCACTTTCACCTACTCATAACCTCCCTACCTCAATGCCACCGTCTACCACAGTCTTTATCTTAAAATTCTTCCTTCTACCAGTAAAGGACCTAGTCCTGGAATGGTATCTGTCGGAAGGCCCCACCACCCTTGGTGGGATCCCCTTCCAACGACAATTTAGCTCGTCTCGTCTCTAGCACCTCATAAATCGCTACATTTAACTAAACCATAATGATTACTTGGCATTTAAATTAAGCATTTGCAAAGAAAAAAACTAACAAGACATTTTAAATGGAAAATATCTTCGGAAATTTCTATTTTCAATAAAATGTCTATAACAATTTTCATTAAAATACCATAGATTCAAAACTGTGTATGGCAAATAAAATGTTACCTACAATTTTGTGCAAATGTGCCCTTCATTCCGAGTGACTTTTAGAAAACTGAAATACCGTAAGAGATGTACACGGAGGAAATGTAGATCTCAGTAAAATATACAATTTATGTCAAATACACTTTTCATAGAATGAGCCATATTTGAGATATTCCTGGTTATTTGTCTAAATTGTCAAATACTTATACTTTTTTTTTCTTTCAAATGTGAAGTCGTTATTCATTTCTTTGATTCCTTAGTAGTTCAAACGCTTTGGAGTTCCAAAGTATCACACAGGGAGCAGGTTTAAAACATTTGACTATCACTTAAAGTCTACTGTATTCCATTGTACCTAATAAGTAGTTCTTATCTTGATTAACCTGAAGTAGGTAGAGCACTAAGTGTGTAAGAATAGTCCGTGCAAGAGTAGAGAAGGTTATGTGAGTGTAAGACGTCAGAGCTTTTAATATCGTTATAAAATACCATAAAGAAACTTATCAAATTAGATGGTGTTTTTGTGTTATAACTTGAAGGGGATAGCTATTAATGGGCACAAATGCCCCAAAACGCACCACAGCAGACTCTAGTGTGCACCGAGGACCATGAAGGTTTTGGCGTGACCCGAATAAAAGATAATCATGGCCCATACCACAATCGATTTTAATTGAGCTCTCTGACGCGTTACGTAATGATAGACAAAAGACGGCGACTAAAGCGTATGATCACACAGATATAACGTGTACTTAAGTGGACCTCTATCGTCAATTTTCTTCGCCTTCTCTCACTCTGTCGATATATTCTCCCATTCAACTAATCGCCGCTATTTGTATCCGCCCGTTATAGTCTCCAGACAAACGAAGCAAACAAAACAAAAGCAAAAACGTGAATCTTTACATCAGGGATTAACTTTGAAATGACAGACAGACCGATGAGGTCTTGTCCTCTCATAATGTAAACACTCCAAGAAGATACACTGAGCAAGTACATAGTATGACGTACTCACATGGCTTCCTCTACTCTTGTATAAACACTTATTCCTGTATCTGCTTCATGATAATCAAGATAGACATCTTATTTCTAGGAACAAGGAATACAGTAGACTGTAAGTGATAGTCAAATGTTTTATATAGCTTGTTGTTATGTTACGACAAAATGTCCATGTCCATGTTTGCATGGACAAAATATAAAAGAAGAAGAATAACTGCTTCACATTTGAGAAGGGCACTATTGGAAAATTCAGAGAAATAAGAAATATCTAGTAATTCTACAAATGTGTCTTTTAACTGAACGATATTTATAGAAAATCTAATGTACAAACTTCTCATTGCACAAAATATTTATTGAAAATTCTCGTTTTCTCAAAACTAGATCTACGGATTTGTTATTAAATTAGCGCATGTTTAAGATGGTTTTATGATTATCTTTTGAATTTTCTAGGAGTAACCTCTGATGTCCTCTATATTCTGGATTACTTATGTATAACTAGTTTTGTTAGATGAAACGTTACTAAACAAAAAAGTGTAGATGTTAAAACACACAATTTATATCAGATACTTTTCTGTAGAGTTATCCATTTCCGAGATATTCCTTGCTAATGGTTTCAATTTTGAAGGTCGTGGAAAGTCGTTGTGCTCGTTCCCTTCTGCTGCTCACATAAACAGAATGGAATTTAAAGGCCATAACGTAGGTTTCTTTTGGGGGGGGGGGGGTAATCTACGTCTTCCAAAGTTTAGTCATATCGGACGATGAATGAAATGGGTGCAAATGATGCTCAAATGAGTCCGGGTCCATGGAGCTTAGAGTTACCCAACATTTGTCTTTCAGGATAAGGGAAAACCCCTGAAAAAGACCTTATCCAAGTAACTCACCCTGACCGAGATTTGAACTCGGGACCTCTTGAACGTGAGGCAGGCATTCTACCATCTACGTTACCGAGGCGGGTGGCCATAACGTAGTGATCACCCTAAAGGAAATATATAATCACCGTATATCTACACAATCCATCTCGATGAAAATATATAAAAGAATGCCTTTTTAAGTACAGTGTGTGGTAAAAGGTAGAGAAAATAATGTGAATGTACAAATTTTTATTAAATTACTTAGGTATTGCATTTATAGTGAAATCTTGGTACCTAATAGGGATATGCAAAAGAAATAATTTTTTATAGAGGGTGAGCAGTTTGTGTGATCATGTAACAGATCTAATTCTTTTATTCAGTGTCTAATTCTTTTATTATATGTGTTTATACTGGAAAACTAGCGTCGAACTTTTGGGTTGAATGTAAAACTTTGTCAATTTAGTTCAGGTAAATAATAAGATTTCTGAAAGGAGATAGAGAAAATGTATGAATATAACTCAGATGATTTATTTAGAGACTCGGTTTTTGTTTAATATGCTACATTTCGATGGGTTACTGCCTAAGGTAGTGAGAGTGGTTGGTAGAGGGACAGAGAAGGCCATATGAAACTGTCAGCAGAGGCTGTTCAATGTCCATCCGACCGTCAGGAGATTACGAGTTAACTCTACAGTGATTCTCGATTAGTTCCAAGTATCATTCTGATGTGTCAAAGGATTTTCCAGCAAACTGCCTCCCTCCCGTAAAGCTCTGCACTGCAAATTACTATCACATTCCCAAACTGAGAAACAGTCAATGTAATTTGCCGTCAGCTAACCTACGTGTACATAAGCTCAGTAATGAATGTGATAATGCAAATCGAATCAATCAATAACCTTTTTATTAAAACTTCTACATACATATCTGTAAAGTGGGATGGCTCAGGCAGTCATTTTGGACGTCAGGGTTGGATTCCCGTGGCAAGTCTACCTGACCCATAGGATTTGTCGGCGGTTTTCGCGGGTCGCCCCTGAACTTCTCTCGCTCCATTTCATCTCCATTATCATTTCATATCATCTCCCATCTAACGGTCTCTTTCAGGGAAGAAGTATCGGCCGGAGTCTCGGAGGTGCATGGCAGGATGATAAGCTCTGAGTGAACCACTTCCCGCCCACCTCGGTAGCGTGGATGTTAGAGTGTCTGCCTCACGTCCAAGAGATCCCGAGTTCGAATCTTGGTCAGGGTGAGTTACCTGGATAAGGTTTTTCTGGGGTTTTCCCTTATCCTGAAAGACGAATATCAGGTAACTCTAAGCTCCATGGACCTCGAACTCATTTGAGCATCATTTCACCCATTTTATTCATCGTCCAAAATGACTTAAGGTTGGAGGACGTAACTTACAAAATAATAATAATTAATAATAATAATAATTAATAATAATAATAATAATAATAATAATAATAATAATAATAATAATAATAATAATAATAATAATAATAATAATAATAATAATAATAATAATAATAATAATAATAATAATAATAATAATAATAATAATAATAATAATAATAATAATAATAATAATAATAATAATAATAATAATAATAATAATAATAATAATAATAATAATAATAATAATAATAATAATAATAATAATAATAATAATAATAATAATAATAATAATAATAATAATAATAATAATAATAATAATAATAATAATAATAATAATAATAATAATAATAATAATAATAATAATAATAATAATAATAATAATAATAATAATAATAATAATAATAATAACTTCTTCCAACTCCGGTAGTTCGGTTGCCGATCTCCGAATCGCTTTCGAACGGGGAATGTCCCTTCTCCTGGCCTACAGGGAGATGTTTCAATCTAAGTAAAATGTAGAGACCCTGCCCTCTGCACTCCCGTAGCTCTTTGCGATGGCCAGCCTCTGTCTCCTCTCACCTCATCCTTCCTCCAGGGAATGCTCCATTTGGGGCACTAGACTTTTACATTAGGATTACTGCGGAGGAGATTTGGCACCGAAACCTGTGGTAACTAAACCCCAAGTGGGGCATTCCCTGAGGAATAATCAGGCGAGAGGAGACAGAGGGAGGCCGACCAAATGAGTGACGAGGCGCCGAGACACCCACCGACACTTCTATCCTGAAAGAGACCATCAGATGAGAGATGGTATGGAATGATAATGGAGATGAAATGGAGGGACACGAAATTCGGGGAATGTAATTACCTGCCCACATTCATTTGAAGGACCCGGGAAAAGCCCCAAAAAGTTCTATGGGTATCGAACTCGGTTCTCCCGAATGTGGACCACAGAAGAAACCGCCTGAGCCAACCCGCTCGGTACAGAAGACTGTAAGTGATAGCCAAATGTTTTAAACAGCTGATGGATGTGCTGAATTTGAAAATTCTATTTCTCTTTGTATGGCGAAGAGATTAAGGCAATGAGTAACGTCTTTCTATTTAAGAAAACAAATATTTGAAAATTCAAAGCAATAACAAATAATATCTCGGAGACAGAATTTCTGCACAAAATGTATTTGATATAAATTATTTCATTTAATGATATCTACATTTTTTAAATTTTTTTTTTTTTGTATTTTTTTTTAGAGTTACACGACATTCGTCTTTTAGGATAATGGAAAACCCCGGAAAAAACCTTCTCCATGTAACTCACCCTGACCGAGATTCGAACTCGGGACCTTTTGAACGTGAGGCAGACATGCTACCATCTACGCTACCGAGGCGGGCCTACATTTTTGTGTTGTGACAAAATTTATGTCACAACATTTCTTTGTAGAGTGTACAATCTCTGTTATTTGTATGCATTTTACAATACTTCTCTCAAAGTTGTTATTCATTTATCTCTTGGTCATACAATGTCACTGCCATCACATATCGCCCAGCTGTTTGAAACATTTGACTGAGCCGAGAGCTCCCTACCTTGCCGACCGGGCGTCTTACCGGGTTTCGCCGTGTTTCTTTTTTTAGGAGCTTACTGTCGCTGGGGTTCATGAGCCGAGCCTTGCTCACGATTGGCTCGGTACCCGTGAGTTAGTTCGGCGTAAGTGGGCTCTCTGGGCGGCAAGTGGTAAGTGGTGCTCTTCTACCATGGTATATATATATATATATATATATATATATATATATATATATATATATATATATTGTAAAAATGTGCTTCTTGTTTCTGGCCTGTGGCCTGTGTTCATAAGTTCAGAACGGTTGGAAATTTAATATTCGAGGGACTAAACTCCTGGTTAAAGAAGGGATGTATATATATATATATATATATATATATATATATATATATATATATATATATATATATATATATATCAGCATGTATGTCATGATGGTGTAAAATAAATAATACTTAGAACAGATCGTTGTCTACCTGTTTTCCTGGTTTGCTCCTTTCCCTCTGACGAGCATTGGCGCATGACCCCATAAATTCTGCTGTAACCCCTTATACCTAGCAGAAAGATAATATTTATCTTGATTAACATGAAGTAGTGCCTTGATCCCTGGACACGGAAAGCGACCCGGGTTTGATCCCACCCATGCGGTGCGGATTTTAGGTCCCGGGTATAGGACCGGTGCCTACTCAGCATCGTGAAGAAAGTGAGGAGCTGGTAAGCGGCCCAGGTCACGGAAACAAACATTCCGGCTGCGGTAAGCCGAGATGCTGACCACATCTCCTGCCCGTATCGGTTGGATGATCGTCCACCTGTGCCGTGCGTAAGTGGCGTGAGGCTGGCAGTCGGGTTGGTAGGCCTTGGCCCTCTAAGGGCTGTCTCGCCATGGGTTATTATTATTATTATTATAACATCAAGTAGATAGAGCAATAAGTGTTGTACAACAGTAGAGAAAGTCATGTGAGTATGGTATATCAGATGTTTTATGCGAGCATTTTTAGCATGCCAAACATATTTACAATATTAGAATCTTATTGTTAAATCATTGCTAATGTTAGATGTCATGCTCAGAAACCAGTTTCTGACCAAAATCGCGACGTCGACGATTACTCCCCTCATGCTCTCGAAGACAGGGTGAGAAAGCTGCTTCATTATACAAAAGAATTAGCTATCCAAGCTCTTAGAAGATGCCACAGGCAATCGCCTCTCTTATTAGTACATTCCTCCAACCCTTAATTTATTACCCCGTCTCCATCTATCTTAGACAACCCTCCCTGTGCCTTCATACACAAATCCCCTCCGACCGCAAGATAATCCCTTGATTTCACGAATAAACCATACCCTCTTCATAACAATATTATAAGTCACCACCCATTTGTATTAATACTGCATGCGAATAGAAGTTAACAGCTACGAAAATTTATCGTGGTTTCCTTCACAGATAATTAAAATTAAATCAAAGCTTTAATTTTTGTTTAGAAAAAGCATCAGTGTTAGTAACTTTATTTTTAACTAACATCCTTCAACGTTAAGTCATATCGGACCAAGAAAGAAATTATGTATAAATGCTTCCTGGATCCATAGAACTTAGGGATCTTTCCGGATAGGGAACACCCCGGAAAAAACCTTATCACCCTGACTGAGATTCAAACTCCGAACCTCTTGTACATGAGGCGGACCGCACAATATCACAGAAGTGGACAAAAGCATTTATTGTTTTATGGGGTTTTCTCTTCTAAACGGCAATGTTCGTGATGTCAATGGCAATGTCTCTAGTGTTTCGCCGCGTAGAGGGTCGTGGGTTCAAGTCCCGCCTTGAGCAGGGTGTTTATGTGTATCGTGAATATTTGTGAAATTAGGAAAATAGATAAGAAAATAAACGGAAATAATGACAAATCGGTTAAATAAGAAAAAGAGAAATATATATATATATATATATATATATATATATATACATAGGTATATGTTAAATATAAAAAAAATCTCAGGTCTGCTGCCCCTATTCATTGTTTTTTTTTATTTCATCTAAAGTGCTGTATTGTACTCAAAAATTTAACACTAAGATAAAACCGGAAATTTTAAACACTAGCTGATTGAGAAAATAGGCACTTTTAAGAGGCCCATCGCTCTCAAAAATGAAATCTTTAATTTTAAAAAATAATACTAACGATTTTGATAAAATTACATGTTTAAGAAATGTCTAACGAACAAAATATAAATAGTTTCGAAATTTTTGATGTCCTCTACATTGTGAGTCACGTTTGTACATCTCGAAAACTGTCAGGGATCGCGTGCTCAAAACCGTTCCAGACGTTTTTTAACTCTACTTAAAAGTGACAGCCGCACTTCAGCAGATTTACTGATGTGAAAAAGAACTCCTGCGGGAGGAAATTCCGGCACACCGTGTTGCTGATATAATCCAGGCTAAGATAGGATAACTTAAATACAAAATAAGACCTGAAGCTTTCCTGGTGACGAATATGCTCGCTTTCTTCTCGGCAACAAGCCAGACGAAAAGACGAT
Source organism: Mantis religiosa (assembly GCA_030765055.1). Taxonomy (NCBI): domain Eukaryota; kingdom Metazoa; phylum Arthropoda; class Insecta; order Mantodea; family Mantidae; genus Mantis; species Mantis religiosa. The sequence continues at coordinate 83,747,485 of CM060952.1, read as the reverse complement.
TAGATATCGACGTTTCGGGAGTGTACATCTCTCCCATCATCAGAATATTTATAAAACGTTATAACCAAAAACGAAATACTGGATATAACACCAACATAAACAAAGACAAAACACTATCAAAATTCACATTACTGAACAAAAGACTGTTTTCAGTAAACTAAATGCCAGGTCAGGAGATGGCGTGAATATAGGAAATTGTGTCAAAGAAACGTAACTACTTAACTTGATGATTAAGCTGTATCGATCTTTGCTTCTTAAATCGGCAGATTTACATTTTTAAGGTCGGTTTCCAAGAGGAGCTGAAATGAAATCCAACATCACGATTTTGATTTTGATTTGAGACCAGTGAAAGACAAACTGGACTTCCAAGTTCCGGGAGTTTACCGCATTCCCTGTGAATGTGGGACACCGTATATAGCACAAACCAGAAGGACCATCGGTACTATAATAATCGAACATGAACGGAGCATTTGTTTAATGCAACCTGAGAAGTCTGGGCTGGCAGAGCATTGTTTTGATAACGACCATAGAGCCAATTTTCGGGAGACGACCATCTTGGCAAAATGCAACAGTTACTGCGAGTGGAGAATTAAGGAGGCTTTGGTGATTTCCTCTGAAAGGAGCACGCTTAATCGTGATGCTGGATTTCAGTTCAGCTCCTCTTGGAAACCGGCCTTAAAATCCGTCGATTTAAGAAGCAAAGATCAATACAGCTTGATAATCAAGTTAAGTAGTTACGTTTCTTTGACACAATTTTCTATATTCACACCATCTCCTAACCTGGCATTTAATTTACTGAAAACAGTTTTTTGTTCAGTAATGAGAATTTTGATAGTGTTTTTTCTTTGTTTATATTGGTGTTATATCAAGTGTTTCATTTGAGGTTATAACATTTTATAAATATCCTGATGGTGGGAGAGATGCACACTCCCGAAACGTCGATATCTAATCGTCTTTTCGCCTGGCTTGTTGCCCGAGAAGAAAGTGAGCAAACTTAAATATATGGAAAGATTGAGTCAGACTGAAAAATTCAATGCCATGGCCGGGAATTGGACCACGGATATTCTGGTTGCCGTCCAGCCGCTAAAACCCTTGAGCTACTATGGCCAACGTGCCGATATGACATTAAATTCTCCAATTGACTCGTGTTTTTCCCGGTAAACCACTTAGGAGTTCTCATAAACACATGAGACAACTAGCGTAATGGCGACTTACATCTTGTAAGTACTTTAAAGTCCGGGCTTAATTATATGTTTAAATGTTTATATAAAATATATGTATCTACTTTGTTTAAATCGAATTAAATATTTTCAGTAATGATTTATTTCGTATTTGCTTGTGAGTCAATAGGAATAAGAGAATAACAAGACTTTATGGGAGTGTCGAATATTTTAAACCTGGTCGTTATGTGATTGTTTTGAAATTCCATTCTCTTTGCATGGCTGTGAGATAAAAATAAATAACGAATTCCTATTTGAGAAAAGTATAAGCATTGGAGAATGCAAGCATATAACAAGGAATAGCTCTGAAAAATTGTATGATTTAAAATGTACCCATTTCTGTGTAGCAACAATTTGTCGAAAGTTATACAAAAGTCATTCAGAATGATGAGGCTCTAATCTGAAAACTCAAAATACACATTACATTTTCTATGTAGATATCTGAAACATATGATATTTTAATAACATTGTTAGAGAAATGTTTGAAGTAGTAAACAAAATGTTTAATGTGAAGTGACAGAATTGTCTTCAAAATCGTCGTGCTGCATCCTTGAAAGATACTGAAAAAGAAAAAACACACACAGAGACTTCTTTTAATAAAAGTTTTATTTTGAGAGTCAAAGTGTTTCATAACATTCATTTTCGATGAAATCTCGAAAGTGAGAAGTTGAATATTTATAATGTAATGGGTTTCTGTAAAATAAATAAATAAATATCTGGAGCGATTTTGAAATGATAAGCTTATGTGTTTGCAGACAGAAGTAGACAAGCTTCACGAAAGAAGTTATTTCCTAACACAATGTGTGTATTTCTGTTGGGGATGACACGCCTGAGTCCTCACAGCGGGAAAACTCGAATAGCTGTCATCAGGGATACACCGACTGGAGCAAAAGAAAAAATCCCACTTTCAAAGCGGGAAGGGACAAAAAACACATTTTAAAACACAACTCCTGCAGCTGACAAGTGCAGTTCCATTGAAGTTACTGTGACATATTGTCTGTCTTCTCCAAGCTTCTTCTTCATCTTTTTCTTCTTCGCACCTTAATTAAGATAAATTGAAACAAGAAACCCAAGGCGTGCAAGTTTCGCTCTAAGGTTTCCGGTTTCTGAACAACAGCTGCGAGTTCCACTAACTTAAATCCTTGACGTCAAAAGTACTCTCGGCTTTTGTCGTTTTAACTATTTAGTTATTCAACTGTCTTCTTCTATATTACCAAAACGTTTTCATTGTTAATATTAAATAAAAATTAGGGAGCATGAACAGAAATAAACAATAACATTAAGAGGTTTTGGAAAGAAATTAAAACAAGAGTTTAGATTAATGAAAACTGAGATGAGAAATAGTTAGCAGTTTCAATAAAATGTAGGATAGATTACAGTGTCTAAAAAAGAATTTGGGGAGAAAATGGTATGAGACGTAATAAAAAGACAAGAAAAGTTTTTAATTTGGCATCTTTATACATTCGATTTTCAAAAAATATTTGTTACTACTTTGTTGGTGTACATGTTTTTGATGCATGATCGCATATTCAGATGTTCTAAAAAGATGTTTCCAAGTGCTCCGGAATGTTTACTAAATTTACATTAAATGTTGTTTTTTAAAATGGAGCAAAACTGCAGCACGCATTTGTGTAATGAATTTGTTACCTAGGGAGGAGAATAATGGAGGAGAGAGGCAATAAATATAGTAAATTGTATCGAAACTGGAATTACATTGAGAAATGTGATGGCATTCAAGAAATAAGAGAATATTTAGTACTAGAGGAATGCAAGCACTTTCCAATAGAACTGAAAGTTAAGAATAGTTAGGAGAATATGCAGTTCGCAGGAAAATGAGGAAGAAGATAAGGTTAAAACAAAACAAAATGACAGATTACAACTTTATATTTGAGAAAATTATATTAAAAATCGTATCAATAAGAAGGAATGTATTAAAACAGGCATCTATAAATCAATTTATTTGGCATAAATTTGGCAATTTAAAGATATTTACATTTTTTGTAAAATATTTCATTTCTCCCGTGTGATCCCAAGTATTGACAATGTTGCAAATTTTCAACAGAGCAGTGCTTGCCTCCCTTTTTAACCATGTGTTTATCAAGAGAACTTGTAAGAACAAAGGGAAAACAAAGGAATAACGACTTCCTACTTGAGAAAGGAATACATATTGGATAATTCTAAGTAATAACAGAGAATATCTCGTTAAAGGCTAATGGCAAAAAGTGATGGTAATTAGTGGGAGATTAAATAATTGTAAAGTAAAACTGTGTGGCTTAATGTTTACCACTTATACAAAGGTAATTCGGAATAAAGTGGACTTCAGAGCATACTTTCTCGCAAAATTAAAGATATGCATTTCATTTTTAATAAAAATTACGAGGGCTTTTCAATAAAGAATTATCATAATATTTACGGACATAATTTTTCGCACTAAAATTCAATCTTATTATATTCTGTTAGCCTAATGTGAAACAAACACGCCATAGTAGTTTCATTGTTGGTACTTCCGGTTCCCGCCTGTGAGAAGCAGGCAAATTCAGATATGTTCAGTATCGCCTATCGCTGCAATGGAGGTAACATGTAGTTAAAGTTGGTGTTAGAGGAATATCCGAGGTTTCTCTCAAACGTAATCACTGCTGATGAAACTTGGCTACATCATTTTGATTCTAAGAGCAAAGAGCAAAACTCAGTGTGGAAATCTCCTTCATCAGCAGCCCCCCAGAAAGTAAAAGTGCTTGCTTCTGTTGGGAAAGTTATGGTCATCTCATTCTCTGATATTCTTGGAATGGTTTATCAGCATGTTGTACCTGCACACACATCAGTAACTGGACAATACTACAGGGATATCCTGAAAACATTGCAAGTCCATATCAGGCGCAACAGACCACATTTCCGTGAAGCAGGCTGGATGCGATAATGCGCGGACGCATATTGCCGATGTTGTTGCTGAATATCTTGCAAAAATCAACATGAAGTGCATTCCTCACCCTTCCTATAGTCCGGATTTAGCCCCAAGTGATATTTTTCTATTCCGTAACTTGTAGAAACGACTTCTTGGGAGGCATTATCCATCATCAGAAGCAGTGGTGAAGGCGATTTTGAAGGATCTCTGAAAATATAGTTTCCAGCATGTCTTTAAAGACTGGCAGAAACGCTGGGACAAGTGCATCGCATTTAGGGGAGACTAGTTAAGTAAAGGTACGTTGTCAAAAATAATTATGATCATTCTTTATTGAACAGCCCTCGTATATAATTTTGACATTTTGATAATTTTAGCAAAGCTATTCCAAAATGCTTTATATAAAGATATCTTGGGATTGGGGTACTTTTCTTAAAATCCTTTTGTTGCGATATTGAAATTTGCTGAACCTAAGTCCGGTTGATATTTTATTGGCCTTTTGTATCTGGGTTATACTGCTCTCTCTCTCTGTTTCACACACAACTTTACTAACCTTTTTTATTTAGTGAAAAATCGTTTCAAACACTTGGGTAGTTGTAAAATTAAGTAACAGTCAATCAAAATGCACCATGCACATAAAACGTTCAGGTTAATTTCAATAGGTTACCCCAAGATTTGGAACCTGCAAAGAGCACGTTTACTGGCAGCCTCGCATTGTGACAGACGTAGGTATTCTCTCCGTGTTCTAGAATGCATAAAGTCCCGTTAATCACAGCCAGCGTAATTGACACGAATAACGCATTTAGCCGGCAGCCAGTATTGGGTTATGGTACAACAATAGAGTTCTAACACACGTGCACGTGATAAATTTGTCACTTTACAGGAACAACGCAAGCTGCCCGTGGCAATCTCTATCCTTCCCCGCAATATTGCACAAAACTTAGAAGCGACCATTTCACTAGTAAATCTGGTTTTTAAATTCTTCTGTGAAAACTAAAAGGTCGAAATGTTAAATGTATATGTATTTTTTCTGAAACTATTATTTATTGTATTATATACTACATACTTAATGTAAAGGAAGCACCTGCCTCCATAGTATAAGTGACAGGTATCTGCATTACGTTCGAAGGTTCCAAGTTCGATCTCGGTCAGACTGAGTTATTTAGAGAAGAATTTTTCGGGGTTTGCCCCTATCTTGAGAGACGAATGTCTGATAACTCTAAGCTCTATGGACCCTGAGTTCATTTGAACATCATTTCATTCACTGTCCAATATGACGACGTTGGAGGACATTGCATTAAAAAATCTAATGGAGTATTATATTGTACCCAAAAATGGTATAATGAGATTCCTACATAGATAAACGAATTTATACTCTTTGAATAAAAAAAGAGGAAGAAAACGTTTGTTTTTAAATGTCTGTGTCTATAACTAAAAAATGAATGGCGTCAAACCAAACTTTACACTTATGTTCAATATCTTCGCAGGGCCGGTCTCTCTAGTGTAGGTGGTAGTGGGCCTGCCTCATATTTAAAACGTCCCGAGTTCGAATCTCTGTCAGGGTGAGTTATCTGGATAAGGTTTTTTGGGGGGTTTCGCTTATCCTGAAAGATGAATGTCTGGTATCTCTAAGTTTTATGGTCGTTGGACTCACTGGAACATCATTTAGTTCAAAGTGTCATATGTTTTAGTGTTGGATGACGTAAATTAAGGAAAAAGCTACCATTTGCATTAAACCTTCTTTATGCAATACACATATCATGAAAAAATAAATAAAAAATGATATTTTGAACCTTTTGAGAATGGCCCCTCATATAATTTTATTCTGATTGACGTTTGCATAACTGATAAACCGTAAGAGATATATAAAATGTTACTATATAAAGATGTAGATTTTGTTAAAGCACGCAATTTATTACGATTAAATTTTTTGTGTAAATTTAATCATTTCTGAGGTATTCCTTGGTATTAATTTGAATTTCTCATTACTTAATAGTATCATAAATGGGAAATATTACATTTTTAATATATTGATTATGGAAAGGAATAATTTTAAAGCCATCACATAGCTACAAACTTCTAAGAGATTTTACTATCTCTTAAAGCTTGCTAGAGGTAAATTTTGGCACGAGGTGAGAGTTGCTTACAAGTGTGATATTCCAAAATTTCCTCCACTTTACAAAATTAAATATTTAATGTTATTAATTCCTACATAGCCTCCTAAGAACATCTTCATCAGCGATAATCGTAGCAGTAGTTGTTGCTTTTTTGTTTTGACTTTATTGTTTGAAGGAGAGTATGTACAAGAGTGAATACACTAAGCCTTGTCATTGTAACATATAAATGATGTGCATATACTTTTCTGTAAAAAGCTCTTTGTTTGCTCTGTAAAAAGCTACGCATAAAGAGTGGATTGTCAGAGGAGGCTGTTGATGAGTGTATGTACCAGGTGTTCAAATGCTTGATTTTCACAAGCCAATAGAGCTGCTAAGCACAGTTTCCCCCTCGTTACCTAGGAGACCGACATGCAATAGAATATTTTACGTCCGTCATAAAGTTAACTCTTCTCTATCACGGTCATATTGGTTATCGATCTGCGATGGGATGAGCAATCTACCTGGTGCAGAGTAGGCCGTGGGTGGAAGGTATGAAAATGGGCTTCTTACCTTTGTGCAGTGACTAAAATAATGAGACGAAATTCAGCTTAACTCTATGTATCATAATAGTCGTTAACCCCAATGAGAACTTATAATCACCTTATTTGCTACCAATTCACTAAGTACGTCTCTTTATGTTCTTTTATGTCTCTGTTGCACGCATCAACTTGCGCTGCTCCTAATTTATCCAACTCACACACAAAGTTTCCCCTTTAGACTGCTGTTCTTGCCAATTACGAAACAACTACGATATTCACTGGAGAACTGTTCCTGTACACTGTACAGTAGCCAAAAGCTGGCTTTTGTATCACATGCCGGTTGCGGCTAGAAGGTTCTGGAAGCAGAATGCTCTCGATTTCCGGAGCTCGAGCGAACTAGAAGAAATCTCTCATGGTAACCATGCAGGTCACGCCTCCAGCGAGGGACTGACCTTGAATGTTACAAAATGTTTGCTATTCTCACCGGCAAACAATACGGTGGGGGAATGGTTTGATTCACACTTAATTTCTCCACGGTAGACATCCACCGTTGTCGTTACAATACAAAGGTTAATAGTGACAGTCAAATATTTAACAATTAGACAGCTTGGTACTTTTTAAACTTCATGCCCTTTGTAGGCAATCATGGGAAGCAACCGAAAATCAACAGCACTTTAAAATAAGGATGAAATATTGAACAGCTGCAACCATCTGGACTGTATCCAGGATGCTGAACTTTCCTTTTCAGGATCATAATAATAAATCTAGTATACATTGCTAGTAATGATACTCCGAAGTGCTACCTTGGAATTTTCCAGTGTTTCTGCACTAATCAATGCTGTTTTTACTGGGATATTGTTTACGTGGAATCCATCTGCAATAAAATTCTTTTACGTCCAACTAGTGATTTAAAATGTTTTGGATTTGACTAATAACAGTGCCCAATGTCGGTCGAATAAATTCATAAGACTTCCATCGAAGTTCCTCATTGTTGACAGCGGCAGTATGTTCAAGAGTAAGATCAATTCTAGTCGACCTTTTCATTGTTGAATCCTTAATGGCAATTTAAGATGGTAAAAATTGACTGTTCTCTATTGAAATTCATTGTTGGGTGAACAAAAATTTTCACGGTGCCAGAATTTAAGCTTACTTTGCATAGAAGGCTAAACACAACACTAGCATTGTAAACCTGCAGCATAGCTACTTAACCATTCTATCTTCAGCCGAGCTCACTGCAAACAATCGAAACAAGGACAAAAGAGAGGGTAAAACATACAGCTGACGAAGACCAAACGGAATTGCGATGTTCTGATCAGCAGCACGGGGTCTCTAATTGCTGGTCCTTTGGGGCCTCCTGACAGTAATGTGCGACCAATAAACCAGGTCTACACAGCGCTTATGATTTATGGAGGGGGCTTGATGACTAAGGTGTGTTGTTGTTGGGGGAGGGGGGAGATGTGCAGTAGTGCTATAGGGTCATAGCCTGCCAATAGCATATTCACACTTACTTGGTGTATAAAATGACAACTAATCAATTTTCTGTGTTTTACATTGGATACAGGATAATTTCAACGTTTTGGTAAACCAAACGTGTGATGTGTTGCATTCACATGACTTTCTCTACGCTTGTACATTCTTAGAAACCTATCTACTTTGGTTAATTGAGGTTAAAATACACTTGCAGAAATTAACTTTTAAGACCCAGGTTGTTATGTGGTGACCTTGGAAGTCCATTCTCTTTACACAAGAGATGGATAAACGACACATGACTTCCCATTTGGGAACAGTATATCCATTGTAGAATTTAGACAAATTACAAGAAATAGTCCTGAAATGGTTCACTCCACAATCTTCTGAGGATATTTCTAGAACATTCAAGACACACATTTCATTTTTAACGAAACAATTTTAAAATGTGATATTTTAACGAAAACAGAGCCATTTTTGAGAAATTCAAAATTTTAGTCAATACTATAGCTACATAGCAACGAAAATGCTTTGCATGGATAGTTTATAGAGGCTAGTCAACTTATAAAATAAGTGATATGGGTAGAGGAAACCTTGTTATTTTTAACATTGAAACTGGCAGGTCTTCTAATTCTTGGATTTAATTTTATTCTGAGAGATAAGTTTGTCTGAATTTAAAAACAAAATGTATTGGTAGATAAAGGAGTGATCATTATGAGCACAATTAGATATAATTGCTTTTTGCATTATAAATACAAATACCGAAACTTCCTTTATACTCCTAATATTAGAACAAATACTTCATAGTATCTATTTAAACATCAAGTAGTTTCGAAGTAGTTTCAGCCCTCCTTAAAGTTCTTTCCATCCCCCAAGGGTTTGGGAAAATTGGAGTGTCAATAAGTATAACTCGTTTCTACATGCGATGTAATTATATAAATATACTATAAAGTGTTCGAGAGTTGCACGTAATATCAGTGAATTCATATAATTCCAAAGTTCCTGTAAGAGGGCGTTGTTAATACTTTACTAACTGTAATCACAGGAGTCTCTAGTAGGACCTAGAGCCTACCATGATGTTTCCCCGGGTTAGAATTAAGATTAATCAACACTCTGAAGTATCTTAATACTTGATACAAGAATAACAATTTGTACTCCACTCACATATCTTCTCTACTCACTTTTATAAAAATATTTTTACAAGAGCTTATTAATCTATCCACTTCTGTAAATCGACCTGAGCATTTGAATGAAGTTTAATTTTTATAGGTTTCTGCTTGAAGCTACAATGTCAATAATACAATGTATTAGACTAAAACAATAATTAATCATATCATTTAAGAGCTCTTCGCTATGTGAGGAATTTAAATCACTGTTTTCCTTTACATATCCATGATTTACACTCATATAATTTGTTTACGCTCCCTTATATAAATTATTCACCCCAATGTTTTATTTTAATGAAAATAAATGTTTTTAGAAATTAAATGTCAGTTGAATATAAAAAGAAAGGAAATATTAGAATAGCTGCACTTTCTATTTGAGAAAACATAGCTACCGGAAAGTTCAAACCAACTACTACAAGGAATATCTCGGAAATGTTAAGCTCGAAAACAATTTGACATAAATTCTGTTCTTTAACGAGATACAAGCTTGTTTGTTCTTTTGCTTTTCCAGTAAGATTTTATCTAACTCTTACGTTTACCGGTAGACCTATTAAAACTTTACAGCAGGTCTATTAAGAAATCAATATTACATTTGTCTTGCGATGAACATGTGTCAAACATTCGGCAACTTAATCAAAATTGTTAGTCAGGGTGAGAAAATCAAAATGATCTAAAACAAGACAAATTGTACTAAAATGTCTTTTTTGCAATCAAGAATTCTCAAACTAAGATTTCCGGTGAAATTTCCCAAGATTTCACGTGAAATTTTTGTTGAAATTCCAAACCTCGTGTGCCTAATACACGTATGGTACAAATGAAGTTTTTATTTCATAACTAACGTCTAGTGTCTTTTTGAGTCATTCAATTCAATTTCTTGTAATAATTTGTTATTATAATTTGGAGAATGTTGTATTCACAAAGATGAATTTATTTGAAAACATTTCTGGGCTATGAAGTGTTTTTATTACTCTTAATTGTCACTAACCCCAAACAATTAAAAAAATGCATTTTGCGAAGAAGCTCGCAAAAATGTATAACTAGTACAGCGAATTCAAAATATATGTGTTTTTCTAAGTATTAAATTTAGTGAAGGTTTGAAGTTACTGATTAAAGTACTGCTGATGCTTTATTTTATTTTATTTATGCATGCTTTTTAACAGATCTCAAGCAATGCTTGAAAAACATTTACAGCATCCCATATATTCACTCGTATGACATTGGGCATTGTATATGAGTCAAATTCAAAACATTTTACAAAATTAAATGTGATTAACAACTTGTTGTCGATGGATTCAACGTAAACAAGGGAATAAGTTACTATTTGTTGCAGAAAAACTGCAGAAATCCAGGGCTGCTGAAGGTGAATATTCGGAAAAATAATAACAAATCTAACATTTCAAAACAAATGTTTGATTGACTTTCTAAAAAATGTTTAGTTTTCCCTCGTATCGTGCACATGATGGCGAATAGCAGGGCCGACACATTCACAACTGTCAGGGCTGAGAGGTCCGCCGGCCAGCTTGAGACGTGACCAGAAACTGTATACAGCAATTAATCCTGAGCAAGATAAAGCTTACAACAAGGCGAGGGTCGTAAAATGGTGTAACGCTTTCAAATCCTTACAGAGCAAACCACTTTACACCATTTCTGTGAGGTATGTCCCAACTGCTCGTAAACTAACAAACAGCCTCCGTAATAAATATTGCTGTACAACAAAGTTGATAAGCTCATGTCATACAACTTTCTCTACCCAGTCTTCTTACGAGCGTTATTTTTAGAAAAACGTTTGTTTGTGCCTGTGAAAAATCGCAACGTCAATTCATTTCTAATTTCGCATTTTCAAGAAAACCTTCTAACTTAAATTCTTCTTGGCAGGGAAAAAATAGCGATATGTTTATTTTATTGAAAAAGTCTGCAAAAGATTTGATCAAGTTACCATATGTATGAAACACTTTCATGGAAAGTAACATTTTTATCTCGAATTTTCTGAGAATGGCGTCGGAAGACTTTTCATTTTAAATAACTTTTACTTAACTGGTAAACTAAAAGACAGACATATATTAGAACCCAAAGAAAAGTAATGTAAACAGCACATAGTTTATGTCAAAATGTTTAAGTTTGTGGAGATAACCATTTCCGAGATAGGTATTCCTTGTTGTTTATTATTTATTTATTTATTTATTTATTTATTTATTTATTTATTTATTTATTTATTTATTTATTTATTTATTTATTTATTTATTTATTTATTTATTTATTTATTTATTTATTTATTTATTTATTTATTTATTTATTTATTTATTTATTTATTTATTTATTTATTTATTTATTTATTTATTTATTTATTTATTTATTTATTTATTTATTTATTTATTTATTTATTTATTTATTTATTTATTTATTTATTTATTTATTTATTTATTTATTTATTTATTTATTTATTTATTTATTTATTTATTTATTTATTTATTTATTTATTTATTTATTTATTTATTTATTTATTTATTTATTTATTTATTTATTTATTTATTTATTTATTTATTTATTTATTTATTTATTTATTTATTATTGATTGATTGATTGATTGATTGATTGATTGATTGATTGATTGATTGATTGATTTATTTATTTATTTATTTATTTATTTATTTATTTATTTATTTATTTATTTATTTATTTATTTATTTATTTATTTATTTATTTATTTATTTATTTATTTATTTATTTATTTATTTATTTATTTATTTATTTATTTATTTATTTATTTATTTATTTATTTATTTATTTATTTATTTATTTATTTATTTATTTATTTATTTATTTATTTATTTATTTATTTATTTATTTATTTATTTATTTATTTATTTATTTATTTATTTATTTATTTATTTATTTATTTATTTATTTATTTATTTATTTATTTATTTATTTATTTATTTATTTATTTATTTATTTATTTATTTATTTATTTATTTATTTATTTATTTATTTATTTATTTATTTATTTATTTATTTATTTATTTATTTATTTATTTATTTATTTATTTATTTATTTATTTATTTATTTATTTATTTATTTATTTATTTATTTATTTATTTATTTATTTATTTATTTATTTATTTATTTATTTATTTATTTATTTATTTATTTATTTATTTATTTATTTATTTATTTATTTATTTATTTATTTATTTATTTATTTATTTATTTATTTATTTATTTATTTATTTATTTATTTATTTATTTATTTATTTATTTATTTATTTATTTATTTATTTATTTATTTATTTATTTATTTATTTATTTATTTATTTATTTATTCATTTATTTATTTATATATATTTATTTATTTATATTGAGAGAGCCTGAAAAACGTTTACTTCCGGTGATATTATATAGGTAACGAAACGTTTGTTAGAATTCTGTAATTCCACTAACATATATGGACGTAGCAAGAAAGTGAAGGAACATAAGCTATCTGATAAGGCTGAAACTGCGTGTAAATTCAAAGTTCTCCACCTCTGTACTGCTGGTAGCAGCACAACTGCCTTACGTTCAAGAGGTTCCGATTACAATTCTCAGCTAGGTTGCGTAATCTGATAAGATTTTCTAGGGTTTATCCATTCCTGAAAGTTAAGTGTGGGATAACACTAAGCTCTATGGATTCTGGACTCATTTGAGCATCATTTCATTCATTCGCAGATATGACTAAGCGTTGGAGGACGTAAATTAAATAAAAATACAAAGATCGGGGTAAAAAGTAAATATATAATTTTCTTCCCTTTTTCACACCTAAAGCAAAGTATTGAGTTTTGGATAATTCTCCGCTTAAATCACCTAATCCCAGGATATTATAATACAATGAAAAGCTCGTTATCTTTAGCCTAATAAATGTGATGTATTAATAATAAACAAATAAATAAAGTAGGGGCCCAAATATCACCCATGTTCCTAAGATCGCTTAGCCTAGCTGTGCATCGTGCTGCTGCCATACGATTAGCTCATGTACTTCTTATCACTTTACCACAGAAGTTCACTGTGAATGTTTCATGAGATTGTGTTGTTTTGTTATTATTTGGCAAATCTTCCAAGAAATTTCAGGCTGGTGAGATATGAAACTGCTCATACTTTTGCTAACATAGCAAGGTTATATGGTTATAAGGTTATACCAAATTATAACCTTAATTGGGGTTGTAGTGTAAGAAATAAGCATTCTTTTGATACCAAACTTCTCGAGTTTATCTAGCCAATTCTGCGTTACTGTAAGGTTAAGAGGTTCGTAATATCGCCCACTGCTGTGTTCCTACTATCGGCGTCTATGGGATATTTTGAACATTGCTTTGAAATAGGCTTTTTATTTTATTTAACAGATGTCAACGCGTAAACAATGGGACAAAGTAAAGATGAAGGAAGCAGTGATAGCCATATGAAGATGACAATGCAAGGTTTTAAAGTAACAGGCATTTTGCCCTACCACTCCCAGATATTTACTGATGCTGGCTTTTGCAATTCCAACAGCTTTCAATCTCAGAAGACATTGACAAGCTAGGTACCTTTGCCTACTCTGGTATCACTAAAAGACATCATGTCAGAGGTTTCTGCCTAAACGACCAAGTGTAATACGTGGATCGGCCGCACCGATCTCCCTTCAAAAATACCCTCATAGAGTCATTTAACACTATATATAGTCTGGAAACATCAAGCTAATAAAATCTCAGAAAACAATAAGAAAAAATCTGAGAAAAATTTAAAGAGGAGACATCGAGATCTTTCTCAAGTATGTTCACAAATTCAAATAGAAGAGGAAGAGCCAACTTATCTCTCAACCGATTTAACGACAATAGCTGCTCTGATAGCGACTATACCGAATGTGCAATCTGTAATAGATTATATTTTAATGACAAATACAGAGAGAAGTGGATAATATGTATCAATTTGTATAAGTAGTCACAGGAAGCCTGTGATCCCAGAAATAAAACATTTTGTATGTGAGTTTTCTTGCAGATAAACCGGATCTCTGACAGTATTTTAGCATATAAAACCAGGTTTATCACTACATATAGTTATTTATTAGAATCCATGATAGATTATAGTAACTAAGTTGTATCAAAATCTTACTCTTGAGTTTTACTGTTGATGTTTCAATTTATGTTTCTCTTGGTGTAGGGAAAACATGTAAAAAACGTAAAACCCTTGGATATTACAATGTTTCTCTCACTTTTCGAGTTGCAAAGATTTATAGCAGGAGAAAAAATACAAATATATTTTTGTGGGGTTTTCTGAACCATTTGTATTATTTTATATGGTGTGCGATATTCAGAACAAATTTTTCAATTTGAAAAATTTTATACATTTGGTTGACTCATAAGTAATGTCGGTTTTTTGATTCTGTGTTTTGAAAAACTTATTGGACTTCTTTGGTTTGGCAAAGTGTTGCGTACATTGCGGGCATGTATCAGTCTTCAGTTGTTAATAAACAATCATGAAATGGAGATAACAAAGTTTGAACTTAGTCCTTCTAAAACTCTACTGGAAATAAGATTATAAAGCCGCAGCCCGCAGAATATGTGAAGTGGAAGGAGAAGTTGCGTACATTGCGTGTGTGACCCAACGATGTTTACAACGTTCCAACAATGGAGACGAAAATATTCCACGTTCTGGAAGACTTCAAGTATGAAATATTATGGATACATGCCAAGTTTGGCGAGAAAATCCGCAAAAAATGTACGCGTAAGCTTTCAGAAGGACTTCGTGTATCAAAAGACACCATATATCGCCACATCAACACACTTGGAAAATGCGTACAGAAGTTGTAGATCTGAACCTCATGAACTGACATCTCAACAGGCTGAATGTAGAGCGGATATCTGTTGTGAGCTTATCCGTAATGCCGCAGATGATAGATTAGTCAGGAGAATTCTCACTTGTCAATGAAAAATGGGTATATTACTAAAACCCTGATACCTTGAAACGGTGTCTTGATACCTGCCAAACTGTAAAAGTTATTGACAAAGAATTAAATCAGGTTATTCCTGAAGTAATGTTGTGTGTCTGGTGGAATTTTAAAAGATTGATTCATTGGGAGTTTTTTTCCAAAAGGCCGGGCGATTGATGCGGATCCTTATTCTCAACAACTGGAATAAGTTCATGAAATTTTGAGACGAAAATACCCCTTTAACCGAAATAAAGTTCTATTGAAATAGGATAATGCAACACCCCATACTGCACGAACAACCATAGAAAAAATTCAGGAATTGGGAGGACTCAAACTGCTACCTCACCCAGCATACAGCCCTGATCTTGCACCAGCAGATTATTATCTTTTTGGATCCATGGCCCATTTTCTACGTGGGAGAAATGTTGACAATTTTGAGGTAGTGCAAGTGGGTGTCACCTAATTCTTCACATCAAACACCAGAGACTTGTACCATCTTGGGATAATAAACCTCGCTGAAAGATGACTCAAGGCCATAGAATCTAATGGTCTTTTTACTTTGGAAATTACTTAATTGCTTGTCATAACACATTTGAAATATTTGTTTTTCTTAAAAAATACATTAATTATGAGACAGTATGTATACATACTTTTTATTTTTAGCTGTTAAACGCCTCAGAAACTAGGTGATTACTGTGTGATATAGCATCTGAATGTTGTGACTTTGTGTGTTCGTAGAATTAAAAGTTCGAGTTGAAGAAATTCAAATCGTTGTTTATTTGTGTAGAAATACACCCACAATAGCAGTATTACGTCAAATACACAATTACAAGCTTCCAAGGTCGTTGACCACACAAAGAGACCACTTTCGAAACTTACTAGTTTCTATTACAGCTCTCGTTACAACACTTTACAACTGTTTACTACTACCGCTAAGTTTACGACTCACTCCTGGCAACTCGTCGCTTCCTTAAATACCTCATTGATATCACTAGAATTTCTGGAACATACAACAAATCGAATGTTCTATAAAACAATCAATACGTCACCAGAGTTTCCTAGACGAAACTTTATCTGTGCCGGCAAGTCTTTTATCTCCGCAGTATATTTATTTGTTCCGGACTCTTTATTTCTGTGATACTCTTTCCGACTGTAATCGCTCCCTATGCCGAAACTTTGGTGAGCGTCGCCGTGACTATATATATGGGATTTTGGTGCTACTTTCGGGATAATGGAATAAACATTACACACATTTTTAAAAACATTTTCTTACATGGGCGATATTTGGGCCCACTAGCTTTCATCTATACATTTCCACGTATTTCTCTCAAAATTCCTCGCATAATACACAATTTAAAAGCTGCCCACCTGCCCTAAAACAAAACGATTTAAACTTTGTATAGACTGGTGTTTGACCTATTTACATGAAAGAATACGATCTTCATTGTTATCGCTGCTGTTTCCACATTTCGTCGCCTGAAGCTTGAATGACCAGTGGCAGGTGCAGTCCAGGAGGCTTCCTGCAGGGTGAAACCGCACCGCATATTGTCCCCAAGTTAAACAATAAAATGTGCCTTTAGGCGGGAATACGGTTTGCAAATTCTAATTGAACGTTTATTATCTGTATAATGAAAGCAAAGAACAGAAAGAGATTTAGAAATGAAAAGCAATATATCTCAAATAAGAGTCACCAAATAAAACAATGTGAAAATGTTTACCTAGATTGCAAAGGAGTAATATTATTAAAATTGGCAAAGAATGAAATTTTTACTTCTTTGTGGAGATTTTTTAAAGAAATGTGTTCGAAATTCTTACATTAATTTAAATCGGTCACGTATTTAATTATTTGCACTTAACCCGCGATCGCTCGTGTTGTTGGATAAAATCTGACACTATATTGTTCTAGTTTGTTTATTTTTTCGTTCCAATAGATATAGACATAGCAATGCCTCAGTTGGTATTTCTAAATACCATTGAAGTGAAATAAGTATATAAATACAAAGCCAAGTTCCTTGAGAGAGGTATTTATTATTCAAATCGATGTGCATTGTTAGATCTTTACTAACATGGCAGTTATCACGTAACACTGTTCTGTAGTTGGCGTTCGTGGCATAAGACATGCATTGTATACTAGGAACTTGCAATTGCTTTTCTCGGTATCAGTTGAAATGAAACCGACAACTATTGAAGTGACTGTTCCCTTAGCTCAGTCGGTAGAACAACTTCCCGCTGTACAAGGGATCCCAGGTTCGATTCCCGACTGGGAGTGGGGTTTTCCTCCAACCAAGATGATTCCCCATTTTCCCAGAGTCTGAAGGTATGAATGAGAGTGTGGATGTGTGCGTTATCTAACCATAAAGTACGAGGGCTGTTCAATCAAGAATGATTACAATTTTTTTTTGACAACGTACCTTTACTCATCCTCATAATTTTGATGCTCCTTCTCAAAATAGTCTGCCCTGAATGTGATGCACTTGTCCCAGCGTTTCTGCCAGTCTTTAAAGACATGCTGGAGACCATTCAAAATCGCCTCCGCAGCCTTCACCACTGCCTCTGATGATGGATAATGCCACCACGAAGGCGTTTCTTCAAGTTAGGGAATAGAAGAAAGTCATATGGGACTTAATCCGGACTATAGGCAGGGTGAGGGATGTACTTCACGTCTATTTTTGCAAAATATTCAGCAACAACATTAGCAATATGGCGGCCGCGCATTATCGTGGTGCAACATCCAGCCTGCTTCACGGAAATGTGGTCTTTTGCGCCTGATATGGACTTGCAATGTTTTCAGGATATCCCTGTAGTATTGTCCAGTTACTGATGTGTGTGCAGGTCCAACATGCTGATAAACCATTCCATGAATATCAAAAAATGAGATAACCATAACTTTCCCAGCAGAAGCAACCACTTTTGATTTTTTGGGGGTTGGTGATGAAGGAGATTTCCACACTGAGGTTTGCTGTTTGCTCTCAGGATCAAAATGGTGTAGCCAAGTTTTATCAGCAGTGATTACGTATGACAAAATCTCCGGATCTTCCTCTAACATCAACTTTAACTGCATGTTACCTCCATTGCAGCGGTAGGCGATACTGAGCATGTCTGAACTTGCCTGGTTCTCACAGGCGGGAACCAGGAGTACCAACAATGAAACTACTACGGCCTGTTCGTTTCACATTAAGCTAACATAATATGATAAGATCGAATTTTAGTGCGCAAAATTATGTCCGTAAAAAATTAGGATCATTCTTTATTGAACAGCCCTAGTACAAAGTACAAGCAATCCAAGGCATACGAGATAACACCATCGATATGTTCCAAAGGAGAACGGCCGCCGATATGACCACTGCAGTCAAAGACAGACCTTGAAGTAACGCTAATATAGCAGACTGTTGTTGATTTTAACGACGCATGAGTTCATTCCGAAGCACTGTTTTGCTTATTTGTAAAAGGATTTGCGGGAATAAAATTATCTGGATCTCCTAAAATATAAGGTTCTTTTAAAGATATTTTCAACGTCAGTTATCCTGCCTATGAGAAACCTAAGCTGCAGCAGCATAAATTATTAATTTGTGTGTCTTTTCCGTTATTTCTTTTAGCTTTTGAGAATTGTCTTCATAATGCCTGTTCTTTTCGATTATCAACCTGATTACAGAAGAAACAGCCTCTCAAGAGGTTTGAGGAAGAGTGGATGATATGCACATTGGATGGTCTAGACCCAATTCTCAATCTGGACACAAGCAGCTTGATACAGCAACAGAACACTCCAACAGCTACTTTAATAATACAGCTCTTTCAACTCCAAAACTAGGAAACCGCGAAATGTATGAGGCTAAGGATGAAACAAAATTGTTCAAGAACAAAGCACAAAAATATTTCAACAAAAATATCATGTCAAAATATTACAACCAGCTTCTAGGTGTAAATAGTGTAACAAACTCACGATAGAGCGGAGACGCTTCCATATTACTTGTGTCATATCGTTCCCTAAGTAGGCAGGAGTTGGACTATGGCTCTATTTTTTTTCCTGCTCCCAAAGCGGTCTTGCGTAAGTTTGGATATCGCTCAGTATCATGCTCTCCGATTTTGTCTGGGTGCTATGCTTTCTAAACCAATGAATGTACTTTTAGTTGAGGCCTCAGAATCACCATTGGAGATGCATCGACACTTATTAACCCGGCGCATTTTATTGCGAGTTTTCTCCTTGGACGCCCATCCAGTTTTGCGGGCATTAATGCATTATCTTCCTGATTATATCATTCGGAGCTCTGACGTGAATGTCGCCTTTTCTCATTTCTTGCATGTCACATCTTCGGATTTCATCACGAACTACACTGACGGTTCTAAATCTGCTGATGGAGTAGGTTATGCATATACTGCGGAGGTTCTGGCCATTCGTGAAGTTTTACATTATGGGGTTTTTCGGGGTTATCCAAAATGCTGGTCTTAACCGATGCGCAAAATGTACTGCAGAAACTCTCACATCCTCTCTGGACGAGAGATAGGCACTGTTATCTTTACGAGATCCTGACCGTGGTGAACAATGCTAAACCGGCCAGCAAATTTAATTCCTTTGGATAAGAGGGCATGTCGGAATCCGCTATGAAGTTGCCGACCGCCTGGCAAAAGAGAGACTCACCCAAGGTACCTTTCAAGGCATCCAACTGCCCTACACAGACTTCTTGCCGGTCCTTCAGCGTGAAGACTACTGCCGCTGGAATGATCTCTGAATCGTTCTCAGTTCATCAAAGGCAAACACTACGCCTCCGTCCAGTCGCATCTTTCTACGACTCCTTGGTTCTCTAGCTACAGGACGGCCCGCCATCATCTCACCACCATAATTAGAATGTGACTTGGACATGGATGTTACCCTGCGCATCTACACAGATTACGTCTCATCGGTTCTACTGCATGTCATGCTGACCCAGGTGAAACCTCTGACCTCAGTTGTCTCCTGTTCAGTTAATCTGGTTACTGAACGCAACGTTCTTCCTTCGTCCACCGCCTGCTTCACCATTCTGTTCCCTTTTCCGCTATCACCATCACCCTATTACAGTCATGCCGCAAACTCGTATACCACGCTCTTATTAATTCCTTCAAGAAAGTAATCTACACATTTAGTCTCTCCTACTCCTCTTAATTTTCCCTTTATTGTTTCCTGTAGCGAAGAATGCAAAGACAAAATTTGATTGCTGGAAATTACTCTTTCCTGATAATGTAATTGCCCTCATTGTGGTATACACAAATCATTAGTTGAAGACAATGACTCAGTGTTATTCACGTACTATGCAAAACTGTCCTCAGCAGATTGTGAAGAAATGTCTGCCTTCTTTAATGTTCCTTGACGCACGTACTTTTATTAATATATCTTTGGCTCATAGCAGTTTCAACGTAGTTACAATGTTGCTTGCAAGCCTCAGTAGCGCAGATGGTAGCGGGTCTACCTCACGTTCATGTGGTCCCGAGTTCGAATCTCGGTCAGGGTGAGTTATATGGATAAGGTCTTTTCCGGGGTTTTCCCTTATCGTGATAGACGAATGTCGAGTAACTCTAAGTTCCATGGACCCTGGACACATTTTAGCATCATTTAACCCATTTAATTCATCGTCTTATATGACAACGTTGGAGGACGTAAATTGAAAAAAAAAAATGTTGCTCATGTAACTCGTATGTTAACTATAACAATATATATTAAAATAAAGACATTACTAAGAAGCTAATCCATTAGAAGAACCTAACATGGGAGTGATCGCCTAACAAATGACGCGAGCGATTGGTTTCCGAACATTTCCGACATATTCCTTGTAGCGTTGGATGTAGCAGATTGCTTTCACCTTCCAAAAATTTGGACATCATCAGGTAAACCTAATAGTGTATGCCTGCCTCTGTAGCGTGAGGCTAGCGTGTCTGCTTCATTTTCAAGCGGTCCCAAGTTCGAATCTGGTCAGAGTGAGTTAGGTTTTCTCTTATCCTGGAAGATGAATGCCGGTTAAGTCTAAGAGCATCATTTTATTCACTGTCTGATATGACTTAAAATTGGAGGATGTACATTTAAACAAAAAATATAATGTTAAACCTGCTACCCTCTAATAGGTGTACTGAAATCTTCCGATGACGTTTTGTAAACTAAACTCAAAATCTTCAGACAACTTTATTAGCTCATTCAGTATTAAATTTAGGAAGTTTCATGGAATGCAATACAATAATTCTTTCTGACACAAGGGAAAACAAGTACATTGCTATAACTTTTTGGACGCTGAAGGAATTGCTGGTGTTCAAAAGATTTCTAGTATAAACCAATGTTGCGCCAGCGACAAAGCAGTATATCATCTTTTCGTCGTGTTTGAATTAAGAGGCACAAAGAAACGCTAATCATTTTTCAGACGAGGAAGGAAAGAGAGATAGGTTATGATTTATTATATATCTGGAAGCTGGTTCACAATGCGTGACATAGTTGCATGGTTGCCGAGAACTACAGCCGCACTACATCTAATAAAACTTTTTCCGGAATATTCTATTAATTAATTGTTTAAAATTCTATGTGAAATCATGAATTTATGACCGTAACTAATTAGAAATGGGCTACTCTACTCATCTTACAAAATAAAAAATCTAAACTAAATTAAACATTAATTTTTGGATGTAAGAAACTTATTGTGGACTTAAAAGAAAGAAACATTTCATGTCAGCTATAGTTGCCCTTAAAAGACTTCTTAGCATACTAAAGAAGTTTTCAATTATTTGCATCCTCTTACGTCTCCATAACAGTAGGGCGTATTTCTAATATTCATTTTTAACGTAAGATGAGGGAGTTTTTGTGATAAAGAAGGGACCGGTGGTTCGATTCTCACAATTTTTAAATCATTGCGGCGGTGGGGTGGGCGAGACAAGAAAGTGAACAGCTGCAAGTTCCCATCAACACAAAGACTGTTTGGTTTTTCTTCAGCCACTCCTACCTTGGAGTTTCATGACTCGATCTTTGTTTCTGTATACGCGCGTGCCTGACGGAAGGGTTGCCTAACCTTATTATTATTACTACACATCGTGCGCCGCCGTCTCTCTTTTGCATTATTTAGACATCTCTTGGCTTGTCTTGTGTTCATGCAAAATGCTACATTTCGTTGCTAGGAGACGCAAGTGGCACGAGCTGAGTTGGAAATTACTTCAACAAATGTGTAACTTAGCCAATATACCTACAAAGTGGATAAAATCAATTCCTGAATGGAGGATTGATTTTCTATGTAATCAGGTTTATCCCATCTTCTCTAGAAATGGAATAAGCAATAAGACAGTGAATAAATTATTGTGTGAATTTAATGAAATTACCAAAAGTAATACCAACCTAAGGTTTAACACCACTGGGATAGTGCCCTCTGAAGACAACTTCATTCTGATGAGTTTTGAGGTAGACAAAATCTTACTACACCAAAAATTTTGGCTTCACTAACGCATACAATTTAGGTCTCAAATACATTTTTATATGTTTGAGAAGTAAGGAATTTCTTAGATTTTAACACTTATTGGTTTATATTAAAATACCAGTTGAATAAAGTAGACACAAAGCACCGGATTGTATCACCTTGTAGCCAAGTGATTTGACAGAACACAGTTATCGCTATATTTAGTAAGCTTTTTTAACCTTTGAAAGTACTTTTACATTTCAAATAAGTATAAATAATATTCAGCGCAATAGCATTCAAATTAATCGCTATTTACGTCATCTGCATCAGTCTAATCTGAGCTGGAAGTTGGTCTTTTCTTGCCTGGAATTCTAATCTCACTTTTATTTATGTCCGCTGTAAATATTGAAACTGACACACCAGTAAACTCTGTCTCCACTTCATCCATAGCAAGTTCTGCATATTTCTCATAGAATTTGTTAAACACATATTTTCACCATTTCGTAACGGTTTTCCATGCTTATGTTTAACGACAGTCCCTTGTTCCGATACTACTTTATTTTTCCTTGTTGTCCCCTCTCCCAGCTCACACCGTATGGGCTAGTTAAAATTAACTAAGCGTAGAGTTTAAGTTAATTGAATGAATCATTTCTTCACACCAGCCGTATATACGCTAAGGTACTTGATAGAGTCGACATGAAAAATTCAATGTCATGGCCGGGATTTGAATCCATGGTTCAAATCCCTGTCGAATGTATCTATCCTAAGCGTATTGTTTTATAAATTTAACTATGCTTATTACTCAATATCTTATATTCCATTTATACCCCTCCTTTAACTGCAGTGGTCATATAGGCGGCCGTTCTCCTTTAGAACATATCGAAGGTGTTAATTCGTAATCTTTGGGTTTTAATCATTAGTTCACGCACACATTCGCACTCTCATTCATACTTCCAGACTCTGGTTAAGATGGGGAATGGTCTTGGTTGGAGAAAAATCCCCACGCCCAGCCGGAAATCGAACCCGTGACCCCTCGCACGGCAGGTTGGTGCTCTACCGACTGAGCTACGGGGCTAGCATATTACCCAATTGTATGTCCTTTAGAAGAAATGAAATGTGCTCTTAAAAATTAACAGTACTACTTTCTCGATGGACTGTTTAGAGGAAGAAAGCGTCAAGCAAATGTAAAGGTGTGATGCAGTCAAGACGCACGTGTTTTTATGTGTACTTTGACCCCCCTGATGTACATAGTATATGGTGTTCTCAAACAGAAATTCTTCTGTTTTATTTTTTAAACTCCTGGTAATGTGAAGAGAACAGAATTGCAAGAAACTTATCATTCAGCTGTTAAAAATTGACAACCGTAAAGTTTGCATACTCTCAATGAAATGTTTTATTTTAATTAGCCTTAAACAGATGCAGTACGAGTACGAGAGAAAGACAAGCAATGTTATTACTAATTCGTGTTAGTTGAAAGGAACGTCCGCACATTTTGTGAAACGTTATATTTTTAGTTTTTCCTCAGGCCTCTAAGCGTTCTTTTCTTCGTCTCTCTCCTAAAAAAGGTTTTCAATCAAAGAACTCACTTATGCTATACTAACAATATTACACTTTACTCGACGGGGAACTTCAAAAAGCACCTATCGAATTGCAAACTCAAAGAGACGGGGAAATATTTTGAACAAAGGAGAATAAGAAAAACAGCACGTGACCTCGGTGTTACATTTTCCCACGCGCGTTTTAAGGCGCGAAGAAGGACGCAGAATAAAAACGTTTTGAGATAACAGAGTAGTAAAAACCGCTTTTCAAGTAAAATTTAATGGAATCATCAGCTAAGAAGCACAGTCCTTCCGTCCTGTTTCTGAACAACGTCGTAAATGTACGTATAGCGTCACTTTCAAGTGCGTTCATGAACCTTTTCTACTTTTTCTAGTTCTTTTTAATTTTTATTTGTTTACTTATTTATTTTGTAAATTCCGTCCTCCAACACTATGTCATATCAGGCGATTAATAAAATGACGTTCAAAAGTGTATAGGTATGGACAAATCCGTTAAAAACATTACTCAGAAAACTCACTGTTGACCAATATTTGAACTCGGGACCTCTTAATCATGAGGCAGACACGCTACAAAAGTGTAAGCTTATTTTAAAATGTTGATTCTCAAACTTCTCTCTAATTATTTTGATTAAAGCATCAAATGTATAAATTACTTTACCTCTAATAAAATGTATATCTGTACTTGTATGATAAAGTCCTCTTTATTCTGAATGGCTTTTGTGTAACTGGTAAACCGTAAGAGATAAACAAAATATTTATGTGTAACACGTTTCCTGTGGAGAGAATCATTTTCCAAACACTTCTTATTCTTGATTTTTAAAATGTTTATCCTTTCATCAATTGGGAAGTTGTATTTATTTTTGTGTATCTGCCATGCAAAGAGATTGGATTTTTAAAGTCATTACATAGCGGTCAGCTCTTACATGATTTGACCTGTCCCTGCATCGCAAATACCTCCGTTGTATTTATAAACTTTTATCTCTATTAATATGAAGTAGGGAGAAGCACATGCACTTTCAAAAATAATTTGTGCAGTAATTTGTTTAGGTACAGATTTTTAAAGAAATTAATTGCATGAATAAGACCTGAAGCTTTCCTGTCGACGAATATGCTCAAGTTGCACGCGGGAAGCAAGCCTGCTGAAAAGACGATTAGAAATCGATGGCTCTATACTTACGCCATCTCCTGACCTGGCATTTTATTAACTGAAAACAGTCTTTTATTCAGAAATACCAATTTCGATAGTGTTTTGTCTTTGTTTATATTTGTGTTATATCCAATGATTCATTTGTGGTTATAACATTTAATAAATATCCTGATGATGGGAAAGATGCACACTCCCAAAACGTCTATTTCAAATCGTCTTTTTACCTGGCTTGCTTCCCGAGAACAACTTGAGCATAATTGCATGAATGTTCACTAAGCATTTGTTAAGACATTGCTCATCAGAAAAACTGCCAAATATCGAGAAAACGAAATATGGAGTTTATTGCTAAGGTCTATAAACTTATATGTACTTAACTGAGTTTTTCGAGCTTTATGTGATATTTTATGTTACAAAATATTGGTACCTATCTATTAAGTCTACAAAATTTGTATAAAAAATTTAAGTTATTTAAAGAAAAAAGTCTTCTACACGTCGTGGTGGTAGGTGCAGTCATAGAGACGTATAATAGATCAGCAGTAAAAGAAGGGGGGGCAGCAAAATAAATACAACTAGGGCATTTATTAATTAAAACGCTTAAGTTTTGTTTCGAAATTTAAAAACTTTAGCCTTGGATTAGAAATATGGACTTTCAACTTAAATTTGAAGATTCTATATCCCAAATATCTTATATCTTGTAACGATTTTTCCGGAAAATTCAATTTCAGCTGTGTAAATAAGCCTACAGACGAACCAAGTTGTGCCCTAAGTTGTATACACTTACAGTGTTACCCTGGTTACTGCCCGACAGAACAATTTCCTCAACCTACCTGACAGTGTACTCCTGAGGGAAATGTACTTTCAATTTCGCTGGATAGTTCGCCAGTGCCCGCGTTTTTACCGACTTTCTTCGCCTGAGTTTAGCATCGTAAAGTGTTCACTAATTCCCGTTTCACACATAACCCTTACGGCGGCTGGTACATTGTCTCGATGGAGTTATTAACAGTTGTTTGTGGAGACATTTCCTTATACAAAACCGTTTTATGCTGATTAAATTCTTGCTGTAGTTCCGTACGTATATGCTCACATTTCAAACTTTTTTTTCCCAAACTCTCCTTTTAAAATATGAAAGTACACCATTCCCAGAGCCGTTGAGCTGGGAAAGCCTGTATGTACTATTTTTATCTATAAATTGAACGAATAATGTGTTAAAGTCCCAGGTTCAGTTTTTGTTAAGCGCTCACTGATGTTTTAGTTCGTATTTTTTTCTAAATCGGCAGGTGAATTCTGAGGTGGTTCCTCATTGAACACGATCAGTATTTTATGCCAGTAAACCTGTTTTGCTAATAATATCAAAATACAATTAGGACGATAATTATATTAACTTGAGTTAAAACGAATATATATATATTATATATTATGTATATAATTATATATATATTATATATATTATATATAACGTATTGTTAATTGAAGTGTATTATTTATTTATGTAAACTACTAAATTATTAAAATAAATAAAACTATAAACGCAATTTTACACTTAAATGTTACAATACAACCTAAGTAAATTAAAAACTGCGCAGTACTGTAGGTGGAAGCCTGTCTGTTTCACGTTCTCGGTAAGGGTTAAGTTATCTGTATCAGGATTTTTTCAGGGATTTCCCTTATCCTTAAAAATGAATGTCTGGTAACTCTAAGATATGGACCCTGGGCTCATTTGACCATCATTTTTTTCATTATTCGATGTGACCTATCCGGATAAAAGGACGTTAATTAAAAAAAGAATTAAACAAGGTTTACAAATTAACTATAAATTGCCCAGATACCAGAACTTAAGTGAACAGATGATGTTAGAAGTTAATAATCTTGGGATATATGGTTTTACACTCTTTCTTATATATTTGCAAATCTATTTTGAGTTTTGTGCAAGAGATGGCAGATCTGCAGATCAGATGGCAGATCTGTTTTTTTTTGCTGTTAGTATGCCCCGCTTTGTTTAATTTTCATTTCTACCAAATCTGAACAATGATTTGTGCATAAGGATGTTATAAAGATGAGAATGTGGAATGCACGTACCCGTTTAAGTATCCGGTGGAGTATTTCGGATGATTATTTAACGATTGTAGAATGTGTACCCAATAGACCAGTATTTTTCAACCTTCTCCAAGTCCTCATGACACGACTACCTAGCATCAAAAAATATTTCGCGATCCCCGACTGTTTTTTCATGTATGTTAAAAATATATAATCTCTACAACAATTTTAGGCTTCTGAGTTATTAGATTCGGATATAAATATATAATTAGGTACGTATAACATAATTTTTAAATCGAATACCTGGTCAGTTGATAACTAACAAACAAATACAAACATATTGTTAGGGCCGATATTCCCAGCGCCATCTATTGGTAACACTCGGAACTAGATGGTTCTCGCTAGAATGCGCTGGCCTATAAATAGGGCGGTCAACCGCGGCCACGGCATACTAAATTTACCCCATTTTAGACTAATAAAACACCAGGGAGTAAACAAAAAAGCGGTTTGGCATCCTGTACAAAATTAAAGAGGAGCAAAAAGCTACCTCAAGAAAATTTTCTTCAACAAAAAATACCACATCATCCTACAAATATCACAATTAACAACCTGCGGTCAGAACCCAAAACCTGGGTGGGTACGCAGCAAAAACCTTCTGGCTGTTAACAGCCTGTCAGTACACGACTTGGACTTGGGCCTGGACTTGGCCACGGCAGTTCCTCTTTCGAGCTCTCATAGTCCCGTTGATGCTATATGCCTGCGAGGTCTGGGGCATGGCCACAGATTCCTGGCTGGCATATCTTCAACGCGCCCAGAATAGAGGACTTAGGTCCATCTATTCAGTAGGCCGATTCTTCCCAGTAAGGTTCCTCCATGAAGCCTCGGGTCTTCCATACGTGGAAGATGAAATTAGACGCCGGGCTACAAAATTATACGCACAGTTACCTTTGCACAGAAGCGCCCTGGTTCGGTCTCTTGGTGATTATGAGCCCACCAGACGTCGTCGCCGACTATTTCGGGTCCTCCGCATGGCTTGCGGGCATCCGAGGTAACCCCGGAGCAATTCCAGCAGCAGCAAAAGCTGAGCTCCCACAATCTACCAAGAGATGTTGGTCTCAAAATTTAACAGAAATCAGTTCAAATTCAAAATAAATCCTTCAACGCCAGGGTGCTAAAGGAAAGCATTCTATCCTTCTAGAGGAGTTCTACACTACCTCGTAATCAATCCACCATCCTCAAACAAAAACAGTCATTCTAAAAAGCCGAAAAGAAAATCCTACCTGTGGTTAAAGCCTATCCTGGGTGGGCACACAGCAACAATCTTCGGGCTAACACAGCCTGTCAGTACCTGCGCCACGGCAGTTGAGTGCAAGACCACGAAGCAAGTGGAATCGGAAGCAAAACCGATTCGGAAACGATTCGGAAGTGAAACTACGGTGTTACACGGACTGTGTGTAAGGTGCCTTGGAGTTGGAGTAATTGTAAAGTGATTTGTGAGCGTGAGATACGCACGGTCGTGTTGTCTGCTGTTTAGTTGTTTGAAGAGCGCGAATCACTTGTTTTACCTTTTACGTACTTATCTGAGTTTTTGTTATAATTGAAAATGGATAAATTCCTGAAGAGATCATCAGAACCATCAACGTCCAGCGGGAGTACTGGAATAAAGAAAAAGCATCTTTATGACGACAATTATTTGAAATTTGGGTTTACTGTGATTAAAAATAAACCGCAGTGGGTAATTTGCTTGGAAAATTTGCCAAGAGAAAGCATGAAACCATCGAAGTTAATGCGCCACTTAAACACAAAGCATAATGACAAAAATAAACCCATGGAATTTTTGAGCGAAAATTAGGAACCCTTTAACAGCAAAAAACTGCTATAGGACAAATGTCCAATTCAAATGAGAAAGTGTTGCTCACTAGCTATCGAGTAGCTTTTCTTATGGCTAAAGCAGGAAAACCTCACAGTATTGCCGAAAATTTGATTTCACCAGCGGCTTCAGATATAGTAGAGATTATGTTTGGCAAGCAAGAGGTCGAAAAGTGCAAAAGTATACCTCTATCTGTCAATACAATCCAACGCAGGATAAGCAATATGGCGACTGACATTCGTGATCAAATCATAGAAAAAGTAAAGAAAAGTTCTTTCGTGTACTTGCAATTTGATGAATTAACGGATATAGTAGATTGTGCAGAGTTTGCAGCATTTGTGCGTTTTGATTCCAATGAATTATTAATGGAAGAAATACTATTTTGCAAGGTACTTCCCATGATTACTATAGGTCAGTGCTTGCATGATATGTTCCTTGAAGCTACGCAAGATATGAATATCGATTGGGCACAAAAATGCATGGCTATTTGTAGCGACGGACCAAAAGCCATGACTGGTGCGAAGAGTGGATTTATTACTAGACTGAAAGAGCAGATGCTTTCTGAATTGCCAAGGTCTTGCAGCCAAAACCTTACCACAAGAATACAGTCAAGTTCTAAATATTATTAACATCGTAAATTCTATTAAAGGAAAAGCGTTGCAGACCCGATTGTTTCGAATCATTTGTGAAGATGTGGGTACACTACACCAATTTGCTTTACCATATAGAGGTTAGGTGGTTATCAAAAGGCAAAATACTGACCAGAGTTATGGAATTTTCCGTTGCTTTTAGCATATTTACAGCAAGCCAAATCACATTACTCTGAATTCATTTCTGACCCGGAATTCCTTTTGAAATTGGATTTTATTTCTGACTTATTTGAATATTTAAAGAACTTGAATAAAATTCTTCAAGGGCGGGATGAAAACGTCATTACAGCAAAAGACAAACTCAATGGCTTTATGAAAAAAATTGAATTATGGTCATCGTTTATAAATCAAAACAACTTTTTCAAAGCAAGAGATATCGGATAGCACAGGTTAAAGGTGGATCTTAAATCCGTTGTTAAATACAGCTATAAATGAGGCAAATTTAACAGCTAAGCTCAAAGAGAATCATCTGGAATTTTCTGCCGACGGGATGTTACACTTGGGATTAAAGTCTTAAAATTTGGATACCTTTTGGTTAAAGAGAAAAACAGAATACCCGGAATTAACAAGCGAGGCTTTGAAGTCTTTGATTCCATTTTCTACCTCGTACTTGTGCGAGTTGGCACTTTCATCAGTGGTCCAAATAAACAGTAAACTAATAAATCGCTTAAGTTTGGAAAACGATTTAATACTTCAGGTTGCAAAAACGGATCAACGTTGGGAGAAATTGATAGAACAAACTGAATCGCAACCTCCACGTTTAAATGAACGAGTACTGGAAGATTTTGTTTTTTGTTAATTTGTTTTATAAATAACATAACGAGTATCATTTTGTTAAGTTTTTCTTGATATATGTACCTTTTTAAAATTTGTTGATCTTTTTACTGAGTTCTCTCGATCTCTCGCGACCCTCCTACAGGCTCCGTGATCCCCTAGAATGTCGCGTTCCACAGGTTGAAAAATACTGCAATAGACAAATAAACAGACAAAGCAGCAACTTGATCAAAGAGCTTGAAGCCTTACTATACAAAAAACGTTAAAACACTCAGCTTATGTCAAATAAGATTATCTGGGAAACCATTTCGCAATAAATCTTATTTGTTTTATTTTTTTTAAAAGAGTTAAAGTTTTCTAAAATGAGAAGTCGTAATTCTTCCATTTATCTCGTCCTTACAAAGAAAATGTAATTTCAAAAACATCACATAACCACCACTTCTTAAAATATTTGACTATCACTGAAAGTATACTGTATTCCCACATTTTCTTGTACCTTTACAATTGAAAGCTATGAGTTCTATAGCTGTCTGAAACCAACTCTGTACGTAAATTTCATGACAGGACTTTGGACTCCCGAAATTTTCCGCCGACAGGTGCTCATTTCATGCTCAGGTCTCTCATTGTAAGGAGCCTGCAATGCAGGAGGGTAGAAACACAAGGGGTTTCCGTCCCCTCCAAGGGTTTACAAACGGATGCATTTCGCTTCATATCCTTCCTGTTACATACATGATCCTGACCATTGTTCGTGTACGGCGGGTCAATATTCCTGCTGCAGAGAGGGATTCGAATTAGGTCCCCGCCCAGCTAAGTAAGAAACCGTGTTCTTCGTCATCTCCTGGAACGGATTTAGTTTGCAACGCTGCGTGCCTGCATTTAAAACACCCCCTCCCTCTGTAAAAAAGTTCACCAACAACTTTGACTAAACAACGAGGCAAAAAGAGAAACAAACGCTCGATACGTGTCTTGGTTTTAAGTTTGGCAAAGAATTAACATGTCTGTGGAGCTTTGGTGCATGTTCCACAAGTTATTCCAGTTTCGTCAGTTTTCTGGAGCCCAACAGATGGCGCAGAGTGTTAACTCTTTGTGGAAAGTCCTGGTTCTTAGAGGCTAGCAAAGAATTTCAAGTCACTCTACCTTTTCTTTATAAATGAAAATAGAAGTTTGGCATTGCTGCGATGTTGTATTTATTTCTAATGGAATGTTGTTTTTGAACCTTTATTCTTAAATACTAAGTGCACATGTTTTGGGAGTATTGCTTACTTTAAACAACTTTAAATTTGAAAAATGCTTGTAATTTATGATGAGAGAATATGCGTAAAAGATAGAAATACATGGAAACTCCAGAATAAGCGAATTATGTGTGACATGAATGTCAGCAGATTTTCATATTACATTCCATATTACTCATATAATAGGTGTGCAAATGCTACATTCCATCAAAAGAATTACATTACGAGATTTCAGTGAAACCATGGTTTGGGCATTCCGTGAATTCAAAAGAAGAGTCATTTTTAGAAAAACATTCATGGGTTTAAATGAAAAGTCCATTAAATACCAAGCTATAAATTCAACGTCTTCTGACATATTAAAAGAAATGAAGATAATGTGGACAATTTTCAAAATGTTTATTTTCTCAAAAAGTCTCCAAGTGTTTTCACGGTATTGGCATAAGTTTATTATAATTGAATAGCATGTTAAAAGTCTATCGTGAATTTTATAGGGATGAACTCAGTAGTCCTCTTCATTGTGGATGACTTTTGCATAACTGGTAAACCGTAAGAGTGACCAAATCTTATTATAATATAGATATTATAGATCTCGTAAAAAACACGATTTTTAGTGTAGTGAATCATTTCCGAGATATTCATTGTTACTTATCTAAATTATTCAATATTTATAGCTTTGTCATCAAATGTAAAGGTATTACTTATTTTTTGTCTTTTCGTCACTCAAAGGGCAAAGAATCTCAAAACCATGACATAGTGACAAGGTCTTTAAAATATTTGACTGTCGTATATTCTGAGTAAAATCATGGAGAACAAAATAATAGTACATACTACTTTGGTAGGTATGTACCGAAAGAAAACTATGAGGTATCTTAGCGCCAAAGAAAAGCACATTTTCAAGCAGAGCGTTTAGTCCCATTAAAAAAAAAAAACAACAAAGATTCTATTTTACTTAACTATAAATGTTTTCTATTGAAGTATATGCACGAGCAACCGCTGTACAAGAGTCAATATACAATTTAAAAATTACAGGTTAATTACAGAGTTTTTAAAATTACATTGATTAATTCAAAGTTAAACACAGCTAACGTAATATTTTATCGGTACGGTTTGTCACCCCTCCAGTTTACGGAATTTCATGTTTAAATTATTTAAAATTTCGCCCTATTTTACTGTATTAAGCCTCACATAGTATATGTTTTACACCCATTCCTTTTCTCTCTCTCTCTCTCTCTCTCTCTCTCTCTCTCTCTCTCTCTCTCTCTCTCTCTCTCTCTCTCAATTTTCCTTGCGTTTTATTTATTCTTGCTCACATTAACGATTCATGGATACGAAGCTCGTAATGGGTTGCTAGAGTTGAGTGATCTCTCCAATGAAGATCGACAAAGAAACAGATAACTTCGACGAAGACCTTCGAGAACCAGATCCTGTTAAATCCATTAACATTTACTGGCAAATGGGAAACGTTCCACATTAGCCTAACTTAGCAACAATTTCATTAGTTTTAATTTTTCGTTCACGTATCCGTTCAGCAGTAAATATAATAAATTCGATACCAAGGTTAAACAGAAATCCATATTTTGAGGTAAACTGAAAAAAAAATATTTGAAATAGGTCCCTATGTGCGACCAACAACTGAAAAGAAAAGTACATCTGTGTAAACTAAATATAGTTTACCTGTATAATTTTTTGAAATATTTTAATTTAAAAAGCAGATTAACGATTTTAATAAAAAGTAACACATTTTTAGGACATTCAAATGAAAAATAAAATGTTTGTCTGAAAATTGTATAGGAAAAAAGTTATAGCTGTATGTACACGTAAGCGTTATATTATATAACAAATTTGTGCCTAAAATATACGAATCTCTTTTAAACGTACAATTTATTCCAAAAATTTTAACTAGGTGACATTAGTGAAGTCAACGTAATGCCTGCTGGCTCACATCTTTAGAGCTGGAACGTACTGCATGCTTGAGACACACAACTCTGGACCGTATTGCACTACCCTAAACTTCGCACCGCCTCAAATACCCTGCAGGTTGAGGCTAGAAGGTTCTGGAAATAGAATGTTCTCGATTTCTGGAGTTCAAACGGTCTAGAGCGAATCTCTCACGGTGACAATTTGATTCGCACTTCCGGATTCACGACGTCAACTAGTAGCTGTCCCTGAATGCTCCACAAAGATGGTGAGATGGTTTGACTTAATTTCTCCAAGGCATGCACCTGCTATCCCCGTGACAATGTGTATATACAAAAACAATATAACAACTGCAGTACTTGAGTCTAGTTTTAAACAACATTTTACTACCAGTGCAGATTATCATTTTGTTATATTTGATATCTTACTTTTCTGTCAATTCAACATACGTGCATTCAAATAGCATTCAAGTAGACATAAAATGCAATTGGCATTGATTTTGTCAGCTAGATGTTACAGTTTTATCAGAGAGTTTGTCATTCACGTAATTTTGTCCAAATAAAATGATTTTGAGTTTAGTTGACAGTCAACTTTTCCCTAAGATCAGCAGGAAGAGAATTCAATATCTGTGGGAACATAAATATTCACCGTTCTGGAGGCAAGAAGGTTTTGCAATGGGAAGATGGATATTATTCTTTTCCATAGCGTTTATCTAATTAATTTCATTGTTTGAGACAAATATGGCGTGAGTATAGTTAATATCTCGTCTTCTAAAAGTATTTTAGAAAATATTTAGAAGACAACGGGGAAATTTCCATTTAAAAAGGCATCTAGAAGAAATCCGGGAGTATGACCCAGGTCATAGAAGAAAGGCGAGGAATAAATATCATTATAGCAAAATGATCGGAAAATAAGTCATGGTAGGTAAAAACCGCAGGAAAAAGTACGAAAAAATAGTCAGAGTCAAACTGGGATCACGGGTTAAGGTGCAGCAATTTCGTTAGGTAAGTCTTCAAGTTAAAGGTAAAAGGAATCAAGCCGTTTCAAGGCGCTCTTTTTTACAACCCTACTTCTAGGAGAGGGGTCAATATTCGCTTTTTAATTCGCTTCGCTTTCCATTATAGTGAAAGCAATTATCTTTCCCACTTCATTCCTTTTGAAGGCGATCCCCTCCCTCTTCCTCCTTGTGACATTTTCCCTCCCCACATAACTACTTATCTGTTTCCAAAGTTTATAACGACATCGCTTTTTTGTCTCTCGTAAGACGATTTGTTGCATGTTCCCGTACAACTTTTTTTGTTGCCGAGGGCTATATCAGCCATGTTGGTGCTTTACAAGTGTCATTCTTTTGAACGTTCTGAAGGACTTGTTAACATGCAATCGAGGGGTGCAAGGAGAGAAAATGATGTATAAGTAGGATCGATTCGTAATTGTTTGGAGCAGGGGGAATCGATGTCAGGAGGCTGTGATTAGAGCTATACACGTAGTTACATATGTGTAGCTAACCTCAAGTTTAGTTTAAGTTTGCAAAACATTGATATTTCTATTCCAGGACTTTAAGAATAATGAGTAATAGTAAATCCTAAACATTTTTCGAACTTTTATATTATATTTATATAATACTAGTTAAAAATACAGAATAAATATATATTTCCAATTTCAAATGCAGTAATTTCTTTACAATATGCACAATAGGGAAGCTATGTCATTTCACCCAAAAATTCAATACAGAGATTTCAGTGAAAATACATATTTTCAGATACCGAAAAAGAATATAAAAAGCATTTGTGCAAAAATATCAAAGGTGTGTTTGAAACGAAACATCAGTTAGACACCAAATTCGGTACCCTTGTTCATTAAATTTCAAAGATATTACACAAGGGATTTCAGAAATGGCTTAAAACTGACCAATTCGCGGAAAAGTTTTCGAAATATATGATTTTCTCAAAAATGGACAAATATTTTGCTTGAAATACTATATTATTAAGACTTTTCATGACAAACGAAATGTGAACCTTGAATTTTCTGGGAATGTCTTCAGAAATTCTCTTAATGACATTTGTAAAACTGCTAAACTGTAGGGGAAATATCAAAATTTTACTACATAAAAATTATAGATATGTAGATGCCATATTACAATTAATTATTTCCGGGATATTTTACCGTGGACTGTTGGCGTAAGAACGTCCAAATGTTTCGTCCACAACTGCAGTAGACATCTTCAGTAGCGTGGTTGAAGTTTCCTCGAAACTGTCTCCGAGGAAATAATTAATTGTAATATTTACCCCGGCCGTGAACGCTTACGTTCTCTCAAGGTATATACCGTTAAAATGCACATACTATTCATTTTTTACTTGATTAAACAATTTTCGAGAAGTTCCTTTATATTTATTTGAACTTTCCAGTACTTTTCTCAAATGAAATGTCGTTATTAATTTTTTTTATCTCTTGTCACTACAAAAGGAATGCAATTTCCAGACGTTTAATAGCGATCTGCTGTTTAAAACACTTGGCCATCACTTAAAGTCTACTATGTTCCCTTATACCTAGCAGTAAGATAATGTTTGTCTTGAAGTAGATAGAGCAATAAGTGTTTGTACAAGAATAGAATATGCCAGTTATTCCAAATCCTTACCAACCAGGGAAAAATCACAAAGAAAACCAAGGATTGAACGCTGGACCCGCAGAATGAGGCGTTATCATGGAGACAGCTCTCACGGTTAGAATGTAGGAGTAAAGTACGGAATTCTTTACCCCATAAATAGGATTTAGTTGCTATCTAAACAATTATGGAAATAGCTTCCTCCTCTGTGTTCGTGCTAATCCCATTACGGGACATATAATAACTGGAACCGCCGAGTTCCAGTCCGCTTTCGCATTTACCAGATTGGCTAATCTCGAATATATACACAGTCTGTTATATTACATACACAAATCTAACATGTATGCTCCGCGTTACATCTCGGATTCACTTTGTGCCTTTTCTGCTACATATAGTTGAAGCATTTCAATGCATGCGTGTCTCTGTGAACAGTATGGCTCAAAAACCAAAAGTCAGTTAAATTGGTACTTACGTTCAGAGTTCTCCAATTATCATCGCAAAAAAATGTATAAAACTACCACACTCCTGACTACAGTTTGCATGGAACGTGGCTATGAGACTCTTTATTAAAATACCATTACTTAAAGATATTTTCATAACAAATGATAATGATGATGATGATGATGATGATGATGATGATGATGATGATGATGATGATGATGATGATGATGATGATGATGAGTATACAAGGATGCTCAACTACGAGGTCATCAGTGTCCTTTAAAAAGCTAAATCATAGCAATAGCCAGAGTTACTTGTAATCATAAATTACCAAAAACCAAAATTAAATGGCAGATAAAATAAACATTCACAATTATGAAAAAACAACGAAAAGATATAAATAACAGTAAAATGACAAAAGGCATAAAAGCAGTTTTCTTCGTTAAATTCTATAACTTAGCGTGAAAAAAACAATTTTAAAACTATCTGCCCAGCTGTGGTCGAATCAATTTGCCCCTTTTTTCTGTGTTGACCTAAGCTCTTTTCAGCAAGTTTACCCTGCCTTTTTCACCGTCATTCGAGCAGTGAGAACAGGATATTCTGCTCCATATCATCTATGAAGGAGGACGGCTTTCCAACTGAAAATTTCGGTTCGACAGCCTGGAACCGATCGGAAACTGTGATCGACGAAGATGATAGTCACCGATCTGAGTTCTCCCGAGATGATTCCTCAGACTTTCTCAGAAGACTTGGTGGCGGATTTCTATGCTGGGCAACTGTCTTTTTACTGAACTTATTATTTTCCCTAGGGAAGTCAGTTCTTTCGTATGGGGTCTTGAACATTTTGGTGGTACATTATTCCTTCATTACGGGGCTCCCATGTCGTTCTTGAAGTAGATGCTCTCGGCGTTGAGTTGGCAGAAACCATCTTCTTAACACTGAACTTGGTCGGCGAGCTCACTGTTGTTCGTGTCTGTTGCTTTGGCTGTGATCTTGGTGTAACTGTTACTTCCGCAATTACGGGCCCTTTTAAATCGCTAGTTTGAGTTGCGAATTCACGTCTAGGTACCGGCTTGGCTGCAAGTGCACTATAAACAACAGTCCTAGGGATAGAAGGTGACGACTAGGCAAGAGCTTCCGGGCTTACAAAAAGGACACCCTCTCTCTGACCCGGATCTCCTGGATCGCCTTTTTCTCCATAAAAAGGGGACATTCTCTGGAGGTCAATGAATGATTACCTCTGCAGTTGCACATGCTGCAGGTTAAGTACATGCTTGATCATGCTTGACTTCCCTAAAATCAACGCAGGTAGCTACTCCATTACAAGAAGCACTCGTGTGGCCAAAGCGCTAGCATTTGTAACATCTCAATGGATTCAGCATATACTGCTTCACTTCAATAGCTTCATAGCCTGCCTTAATCTTTTACCGGAGATCTACCCAATCAAAGGTACGAAATAGGTTACGAGTGGGCGGGCACCAGTTCACCTCGCTCTTTGCGGTGGACTCGATATTCATTGGCCACACCTAATTCCACCAAGTTTTCCTGAAATCTCCTCATTGGACATACCGTCCAATGCGCTGGTGATTACAACACCGCGCTGGAAGCATTTCAACGCACACTGGGTAACTCGCAAGCATATTCCCGCAGCCTATGTCGGTGAAACAGCTTCGACCAGGAGTGTGTCATTGCGAGATCGAGTACATGACTTTACAGGACCAGCAATATTGTCTAAACCCTTCTGAATAATAAACGAGTTCACAGTAGTCCGGCCTTCCTCAGCTCTAGCAATGACTAAGTAGTGAAGAGCACAAGACTCAACTACTTATTTTCCACTGTTTTTAATAATTTTGTTTTTTATTTTATTTCCGGCCATGGCGACGATATCCTCCATCTTTGCAAACGTCTTCGATGACCTGCTCACATCCTGGGCGCCACCCCGACTTAGGTGAGAGTTCTGGCCAGGACTTTGTTCACCTCAGGATCTTACCTCGCAATATAAAGTAAGAGGGACCCAATCGCCGTCAGAAGTGTATCAGCTCATGCAATGGCCCTCCTCGGATGTGACCTTTATCAGCGGATACGAACACAGTCCTACATGATAACCAGGGGTTGGGATTTACGCGTTACCCAGTCAACCACTGCGCTTTCCAAGCTAGGTGTCAATTAGAATTATGTTCAGGGAGGAAAAAGTTTATGGGTCAAACACGCATGTAGCCCAAAGTAGTTTGGGTGTTTGGCAGTAGCTCTAGCGCCGCCAGAGGCACCTAATCGAGAGATTTGACTTGAGACCCCGGGATTGCCTATCCCGTACCTGCCGTAGTAGGCCCCTGGGGGAATTCATGACAAATAAAAGGTAGGTATATCTTGAAAATTCTTTGAATTTCCTCGTATGATTTTTGCATAACTGATAAACCTGTTAACTCTACCTTGGGTGTTAAACTAGTATACACATTCAGCCTCGCGTCTCAATTTACTCTTCAGTCTTCTAGCTACTAGACGCTTTTAGGATATTTTAGGCGTTTGTGTATTTTAGACAGTTAAACCTTTAATTTTCTAGATCGAAAAATCGTACTTCATAAAAATATAGTGCTGGTTACAACATAAACCTTATATCAAATGCATCTTAAATGAAAAGTCCTTATTTATTATTTTTTGTTGTGATTATCACTCAGTGACCAGCTCATAAAAAATCGACGTCCTTTAACATTCCCATACTCCCCTTATACGTAAAGAAAATTGGCAATAAGATAATGTTTATCTTGATTAACATGGAGTAGTACATGAAGGAATTAATGTTTGTACAAAAGCAGAGAAAGTCATGCGCGTACAACACATCAGTTTTTTATTTTTCGAACAATTGCTCGTCAGCAGTGATGTTTACACTTTTATATTGATTTTAATATGTTTGGATTATGTTTCGTTATTATATTAAATTCACAGTTTGTGACGTTTGAGTTAAGTAAAGTTAGTGCTTTACCTACACGGGATTGGAAAGTTTCGTATTCAAAGTGAACCATTCGGAAGAAAAGGCTACGTCGGGCAAGTTTCGTCTGGTTAAGGTAAAGGAATTGAAGTGACGGTGAACAAAGGAACTTCCTTTATTGCCAGAATGTCAAGTCTTAACGAAAAGTGCTGAATACGAAACAGAATGAAGTGGCAGGTTTTAAGTAACACTTTCCCATACCATTGGAGTGGTTGCGGCGGTCCAATTCGTTGGCCTGCACGTTCCTCCGATACTACCCTACTAGATTTAAAGACAGAGCATACGCTGAAAGAGTAAAGAACAACCTGGATATCGTATAAACGATACAAGACATGCTACGTATCACATTGGATCAAATTGCCTATTGGTTAGACCTTCGCGCACTGAAGCTGCTACAGGTAATTCTCAATACTTTTATTAACAAAGAACAATTTTTTTACTTCATTTTAGTATTATCTACGCTTAATTATAAACAAATGAGGCTTCTTCTGTAATATAACAGGTACTCTAAATTTCCACTGACTCTTACGCAGAACTTTTAGAGACTTCCAATTACTACATTTCTCTTCCGCAGTTCCAAAATGTTGAACACTTTTATATAAATACTGTAGTCCTTACCTGTAGTTTTTCTAACGAATCTATGTAATTAATTATATACGAGTCCCAATATGCTATTCTATAACCGTTCGAACTAAAGACTTGTAGACAATTTTCCTGCACATTGTGTTCACTTCTTTTTTTTTTTTTTTTTTTTTTTCAATATCCTCGTTAAGAATTATACATTTTGTGCTTTCCCTGATTCAGAATTTACCTGATTGTCCCATCTGTGTCACTCTGAGGTATTTGACTACCTGCGAAATGTTTTCACTATCAACAAGAATGTCCTCTATAGCTTTTTCCTTTCAATATTTGAAATATTGGAGTATAATTTAGAACACTCCTTTGTTCCAATCGTAATGAAGAAATGTATGGACCCAGTTAGAGGAATTTATGCAATACCTTATAAGGTATTTTATTTCTAGTTCTCCATCCAGAATGTGGTGTATCAGGATTCCTCACTGTAAATGGGAACATCTGGCTGGTCTGCAACATTCAATTGTTCTTCGCATCATTCTTCTTTTTAACTGAGCTTCTACTGTGTCTTTCAACAAGAAGGGAGCAACAGAGCACACCCAGATATGGTTGACGTTAGGCTTCTACCATTACCGTATCAGTTTCGAGCAACCGAATTTAACAGACTTTAAATTATGGATAAAGACAGAAAGATACTGAATAAGATGACACCCTCGACACCCATATTCCATATGAATGAGCATTTGAACTTAATGGGAGATTTTAAAAGGTTTTAAATTTTTTATATAAAAAAGACTGCCCATTTCAAGTTTCCTACTTTAGCTTCTATACATCCAGTATAAAATATTTATTCTATTGTTTCTGCTTTTAAGATAACTTGAATAAAGTCATTTAATTCAAATCTTGTCACATAAGATTGTCGTAACTGATTCTCATTTTAGTTGTTGCAATTTACGTCCTATAACCTTTTAAGTCATATCAGACGACGAATGGAATGGGTGAAATGATGCTCAAATGGGCCGAGGATCCATGGAGCTTAGAGTTACTCGACATTCGTCTTTTAGAATAAGGGAACACCCCGGAGAAAACCTTATCGAAGTAACCCACCCTGACCAAGATTCGAACTCAGGACCTCTTGAATGTGAGGCAGACATGCTACCATCTAGGCTACCGAGGCGAGGTGATTCTCAATTGTTTGTACCTATTAAGGGAAAATACATAAAGTTTGAAAAAAAAAAAAAACACGTACAACTCCAATCCATTCCAAAGAGAGGAAGTGAAAAGCTTTTATTGAATCATTCACGTGACATTCTCTACCAGTTCTTCCTCAAGCTATTCTTAGTGGAACTTATCCTTCTAACTACTTCATGTTAATTGAGATAAGCATTTGTAGAACTTTTAAAATAAATATTTTATTGTACGTGCAATGGGATGGGAAGAATGTAATATTTCCATTCTCTTTACATGTCCAGGCCAAAAAAAAACTAATAACGACATAATATATAACAAGGAACATCTCGGAAATGGTTAATTACACAACAAATTATTTCATAAAAATTGTGACCTAAACTGACCTGTGTTTTTTATGCAGTAAGGTTTTGTCTATGCTTAAAGTTTTATAAATTATGCATATGTCATAAAGAAAGAAGAGGATATCTGATGAAATTCCCAGAAAATTCAATATATGCATTTCACTTTTTATGAAAATATCTCAAATATATTGTAGTTTGATCAAACTCTTTTGTGCAATTTTGTTTAAAAAGGAATTCGAAAAATGTTCCATGAGAATGGAAGTTCGGATTAATTCTTATTTATTCGTTGTCAATTTTAGTAGATATGATATTTAACGAGTTTTGTTTTTGAGTTTGCTGTTCACAGACAGAACTTTTTATCTAAAACTGTATCTTTCTTGATTAAGAGAATGCAAAAGCATGTATTCTGCGAACTTTCGGTACCGAATATTTGGGTGGAGTGGTAAAACAAGTAAAAGTATTTATTTTATATTTAAGAAGCATCAAAACATGATTTTTCCCCTTGTGCACTCTGTATATCCAACTTGTGAATGGTAAACAGTACTTTCTCTAAATGGAAGAGAAAGTAAAATTGGCATTTGTTCTTTTCTTATTGCATTCCTTCTACATCATTGTTTACTTTATGATCCACTCCAGGAAAGTTTTAGGAGCCAATACTTCTAGTCGCGTTTTTACTATCAAATGTAGCCGGCTGAAATGAGATAAAGAAACAGTTTATGATTGCAATTTGGCAGAGTCTTAAGCGGTTCAGATACTAAACTTAGCACATTTAACTGCCATCAAATAGGGTTACAGTCGCCGGCGCCGCGACGTTCAGATTAAATAAAGTAGCAGTTTTGATGACACAAAGGATGAACGTTCCAAAAGTTTCTATAGATTTTAAAAATAATTTTAAAGATAATTGTAACCGCGTCGAAAAGGAAGACATCCTACTCTGCTAAAGCCCGCCTTGGTAGCGTGATGGTAGTGTCTGCATCACGTTCAAGAGGTCCCGAGTTCGAATCTCGGTCAGGGTGTTACATGGATAAGGTTTTTCCGCGGGTTTCCCTTATTCTGAAAGACGAATGTCGGGTAAATCTA
Organism: Mantis religiosa; assembly: GCA_030765055.1. Classification (NCBI taxonomy): domain Eukaryota; kingdom Metazoa; phylum Arthropoda; class Insecta; order Mantodea; family Mantidae; genus Mantis; species Mantis religiosa. The sequence continues at coordinate 83,704,368 of CM060952.1, read as the reverse complement.
AGCTCTTTGGACCCTAGGCTCATTTGAACATCATTTCACCCATTCCATTCATCGTCCGATATGACTTAACGTTGGAGGTTATAAAAAATATCCCTCTACTAAACAAATGCAACAACGAGCTTGAGATTATCTAAGCACTAAAGAACATCAGATAAATACGAAACTTTATATTTTAAATTCAAGGACTTTCATAGATACTACATGGAGATTTAGAAAGAACATTATCATAAACTCCCTTAGCGGGGAAAATCTTTTATTATCTTTTTTTTTCTCAAAAATGACTAAAGCGATTTTGTGTAAGCTATTTTCATGAAAAATTAATCTTGTATTTCTGAAAACAAACTCTGAAGTTATCTTTATTTCAAAATAAGTTTGTTTAATTGTTAATACTTAAGAGATGGACAGACTCCTATTATACACAAGTGTAGATCTCGTCGAATTGATCTTTTTAGCAGTGACAACCATTTCCGAGTTATTCTTTGTAATCGATTTGAATTTTTATACACCTTATACTTTGCCTCATCTAAAAAACGTTCTTTTATTATTTTTTTCTACCACTACGTAATATATTGAAAAACTTCAACCAAAACATTCTTTTACCTGCGCTTTTCCGCGGACAACATAATTCAAAAAGAAAAACCCAGTTAAACAGCAAGTTTGGTGTTTCAAGTTCTACATCTGCCCAGAATGTTACAGGAGGACAAATTAAAACAAATAATAATTAAAAATTAACGAAATACTATATCTTTGTACATCAATTTTTTGTTTTCTTAAAAATTGATTAAGAAACTTCGATTACATTCATATATTTAAAATATTTTCATGATAAATGAAAGGTGTCACAATTTTTCTAGAAAGAGCTTCTGGATTTACTTAAGTACTGAATGACTTTTGAATAACTAGTAAACCGCAAGAAGACTCTTGCTTAAGGCCTACTGAATCCTTTTATTATCATTGTTCCTACAGGATATTTTATGCCATAAAACTTAAATAGGATTTGCTAATGTAACACAAAGTTTTTGGACGGAGACATAATTTTTCGAGCGCATTGGAGTGTCTACTAGGTTTCGGACTTCTACCATGGTTACAGTTTGTGTATCAATCGGATATAAAAATGTTGAAAGACTATTGATATCAACTCGTTGGGTGTAGCATCATTGAACGTCTGTATTTGAATGAGTAGTTGGTATCCCTGAATAGGGACACAAGACCGCGTGTCATCAGTATGTTTTTTATAACTGCGCGTTTGTATAGAAACTTGACGACTTCCTTGATTCACCAGGGCAACCTTTGTAACCTTCATCCTTTCTCAAGTTATTTTTGATTCATCCTTTTCATCATTCTCGTGTCTCTTTTGTGGCTCTCTCCTGTTTCTTTTCATCCATCACGACACCCCTTACACCGAGTTTTCCATTCCATCCATGTACCTCCTTTCAGCGCTTGCAAAACACTTTGCATAATATTCCCATTAGAAACGCCGGGATGTTTCCGATCTCAAACCGCACAGTGATGTATACAGGGTGTGTGCAGGAAGAGGGGTGCAAACATTCCTCCCTCCTGTATTGCTATACTGTATGAGAATGACATACAGCAGGCGAGAAAAAACTTGAGAGACTACACAAGCAGAAAAAAATAACTTTATGGGTACTTTGTAACAGTTAAAATATTACAACGGTTAAAACAAAACTGACAGAACAGAACTAATTACTCAATAACGGCTACAGTTTAACAAGAACCCAAAATAACCAGTGATTTAGTAACAGTACTCAAATAAACGGAAACAGAATGTAATGTCACCAAGTAATGAGTGCAACTTTAAGGGTGACAGAGCAAAGCAATTACAAAGTTTAACAAAAGAAATCGGCTACCCAGTAATGGTTATGAAAATAATAGTAACAGACCGTTTCAATAGGAGTTACTAAGTTAAGAGACGCTCTCTCTCTCTCTCTCTCTCTCTCTCTCTCTCTCTCTCTCTCTCTCTCTCTCTCTCTCTCTCTCTCTCTCTCTCTCTCTCTCTCTCTCTCTCTCTCTCTCTGTGTGTGTGTGTGTGTGTGTGTGTGTGTCTGTGTGTGTTTGGGAACATAATATTTAAATATAGCATCACTAAGATTTAAAAAAAGATTACCCATCGCAGGATACAGGAAAAACCCTGTAGCTTTTCCAAAACAAATGTGAACTTACCAATTTGATTAATTATGTATGTTAAGAATTTTTCATATAACATCAAATGTATATCTTGAAATTTTTGAGGCTCAAAAGTCCTCTTTATTTTAAACTGGTAAGAGATGGACAAAAATTTTTAAAAACACAGTACATCGTGTCAAAGTATACAATTTGTGTGAAATATATATGTTAAGCGTTAAACATTTCCAACTTATTCTCTGTTATTGATTTTAATTTCCAAATACTTATAGTTCCATTATTTATATTTCGCTTTTTCTTTTATTTCTGTCCAATCGAAGAGATTTGCATTTTGAAGTCATCACGTAGCGTCCACCTCTAAAATTTAACTATCGCTTGAACCTATGTATTCACATATTTCATTGTACCTAAAATGTCTACATTTATTTATCTCGATTAGTATGAATTTGTAAGAATAGTTTGTAAAATGTTTCGAGTAAAAATTTTATATTGAAATTTTGGTTGAGTGCAATATTCCCTGCTCTATATAACAGAGAGACTATAAATACTGGACTCAGAGAGCAGCAGAGGTATTTCACCCTGTAGGGAAACGTATTCCAGTTTTCCACTAAATGCAATAACCCTTCCTTTGGTACGCGTATCGCGTCTCTGATCCTATTTCTTGAATTGAGCGCATTTGTCTCGATTGGGAAGAAACAAGATTCTGAAACTCTGGGGAATGAATCGTTTTCTACGCTCGTTATCCTTTGAATCCAATTCAGAATTTCCTGTACGTTTGAACGTGGTCAATTCTACGACATGTAGCACCAATTTCTGCACATATTTTACGTGTCTTTAATATGTATTTCCACCCAACATTTTGAACGCTAAGATTTTATTATACCTTTGAGACCACTTAAATAAAAAAAAAAAAGTTCATATAACATATAAAAGAACACCATGACTTAGAAACCAAAAGTTAGTTAAATGCCAAACTTTCTATTGAAGATTGCAACACAAATATTTTTAAGAAAACCTCGCCAGCCGAAACTGTTCTTTATATGCAAACTTATTTCTATGTTTTGAATTTCTCCATGCGTTGTAATGATTTCATTAAAATACAAGCATTTTAATGCAAATACATTTCTTTAATTTTCTAGAAATAATTTCAGAAGTTGTTTTCATTCTGAATGAATGTTCGATTATCTATAAATCATAAGAAGCAGAAAAAATTGCTGCACAAAAGACGTGGACATCATTAAATCACACAACTTACGTCAGGTCTTTGTAGTGTTGAATATTTCCGAGGTATTCTCTGTTATATGTTTGCATTGTCAGCTGACAAAGTCGTTATTCGTTTTTATCCTAATGATGCAAAGGGAACGTGCAAAGGAAGGGAACACATCAATTAGCTATCCAGTCTTAATACATTACAATACGACTGAAGTACACTGAAGTACTTACACAGTAATTCTGTTATTGTACGCAATTGTACGTTACACCAAACCGTAATTAAACCAGTTCCACATACGAGGTGTCAAAACGTTTTTATTTATTCATCAACATCAATTTTGTCACCTTCAAAGTACATAATTTCTCTCAGATATAATACACTTATAGGGCCCAAATGACCTTGTTGTCGACGGGCCCTTAAGGGTATGTATGACTGAAATTTCATGAAAATCGTGAAAATAACGACTTCTTTTATTTTAATTCTATAAAATAATTTAGACATTCCCGAATGTGAAAAATGCATAATTTGCCTCCGGACGCCATTTTTAAATGCTTATTTAAATGTCGGTGGCCTTTAAACTCTGTCCGAGTCACGCCCTCTTTTGCCTACATCCATATTCTTTGTCTGTTTTCCGTTCTTAAATTTTCAATTCAAGAAAAGAAAAATAAGGCTTTCAGACAAAATAGTTCCTAAAATGTTGCCAATATATCAGAGGCTGGCTTCTACAACATTACTAGAGAGGTGCAAAACAGGAAAAACACAGAATGCCAATGAATCTTTGCATCATGTCATATGGAATAAGTGCCCAAAGGAAGTTTTCATATCAAAACAAAAATTGGATCTTGCTGTTATTAAAAGCATCAGTGAGTTTAACATGGGTAGTCTTAAGTCATTGGAGCTGCAGCGAAATATCAGAGGTGAAAGTGTAGTAGACTCGGCAAGGAAAACTTCAGTGCAGCGAGATCAGACTCGTATCCTGCAAAGCAAGAAGCTAAGTTGTGCAGAAGAAAAGCAGCATCTAAAGAAGAAAAAGGTGGAAAAAGCAGCAACAGAGGAGAGGAAAAAGAAATCTGAGGGTCCAACCTATCAGCCTGGCGGATTTTAATGTGAGTTATGCAATCAAATCTTTAATCGCTGTTTTCTCAATGTTCATATTTTCAGCATTTTTCTTCCTGTAAAATGCTCCTTGCGATGTAGTTTTTATACTACATTCATGAAATTTCTTACAAGCGTTCAAAATATCATGAGGAATGGAAATTGCCCTAGGTTTTATTGTGAAATGTATATAAGCATATATTTTCAATTTTCAAACACAAAACTTACAGTTTTTTAGACAAAAAAAGAATATTTGTAAATTAAAAAATTTTTGTGACCTAAACTGAAGGAGACACAGAAAAACCCAGAGCAATTTCAAAAAGTATGTGTATTATGAACATAGGGTTAAAATATTAGACCAAAATTCAAAATATTTTGTCGCAAGGGACTTTTTTAGTGACGTAACAAAAAACATACAAAATTTATCATAATTTCTAAACTGCTGGAGAAAAATGGTTTACATTTAGGTTGTAACATGTTTACAATATACTACACCTATGGTGTAAATTTGAAAAAGCTAGCATTATTAGTTCAGGATTTGAAAATTTCAGTCATACATACCCTTAAACACCACACACTCACTCACTAATACACTTATGTCAGCACTGTTTTCGAACTCAGCAACTTTTTTCTTAACTTCTACAAAGTTGGGAGACATTCGAATAATTCCTTCTTAGTGTTGTAGTTTTCACAAACAGCAGCGTAATTTCTCTCACATATAATACGCTTATTACAGCCCTTTTTTCCAACTCGGGAATATAGAAAAAGTCGTAGGGGCCATGTTTGAGTAATACGATAGATGAGCCAGTGTAACTGTTTTGCTTTTTAAAAATAAATTCACAAAAAAGTATTGACGTGTGAGCAGAAGCATTACGTTATGCAATTTCCAGGATTGATTTTGCCGTAATTCTGGTCTACCTCTAATGGTGATTCGATGATTTTACAAAACTTTTTCTTTACCTTTACCATACAATCACCAGTAATTGGTGTGCGAGGGCATTCAGAACGTGTGTGTGTGTGTGTGTGTGTGTGTGTGTGTGTGTGTGTGTGTGTGTGTGTGTGTGTGTGTGTGTGTGTGTGTGTGTGTGTGTGTGTAATTTACGTACTCCAATGTTAAGTCATACCGGACGATGAATGGAATGGCTGAAATGATGATCAAATGTGCCCAGGGTCCACAGAGCTCAGAAATTCCCGAGATTCGTCATTATCTTCTCTACCCTCTTAGAATTTTTTCTGCCGGCCGAAAAATTTTGTGATACTCATATTAGATCCATCAAAATCCAGAGATAACTGAGGTGCTGATGTTTATTCTGTTTTACAAGCAAAATTTATTGCAAATTACATGTTTAAACTTTTCGACTTTCAACAATAAATAGAATTTAAAAACAGCTGAAAATGAAAATATACATCAAGAACACATACAAATGAGATAAAAACAAGTTTTGAAAATTGGATGTTCAAATATCAGAAATTAAAGCATTCCAGTTAGTTTTTGCTTGTATCTGGTGCATTAATATGTAATGTTTGCTGCAACAGATATTTTTTCTAGTAACTTCATATGTGTAATAGAAAAAGAATGCGTTATAGTGTGTAGAAAATGTGGTGTGATTGTACTCATGTACCAGGTAAAATATCCATAACTGGAACTTTAGCGGAAATACGTTCTTGAGTTTATCTAAATAAACAATAAATACAAATATAAATATAAATAAATTAATGAAATGCTATATTTATATAATTCAGAGAAATTTCCACGTGTACGACTGTGTGTGTGTGTGTGTGTGTGTGTGTGTGTGTGTGTGTGTGTGTGTGTGTGTGTGTGTGTGTGTGTGTGTGTGTGTGGTGAGAGAGAGAGTGTGTGTGTTGTTAAAGTTCCTATAAGTGTGTATATTAAGAGTTTCGATAAAATTTCTCCACTCTAATATACATCTTACAAGGAAGAATTTAAGAAAACAATATTTCCTAAAATTGTATAATAACTTTGATTAAAATATTCTATGTTTCAAATATTTTCATTAGAAATCAAAACCTTAATTCCATGTACTCATTAGTCCCCTTTTTATGATTTACTTTTATATAATCAGCAAACACAGATGTAAAAAACACACAAGTTATGTCAAAAAAGTATTTTCGTAGAGTTTAAGAGATATTTCTTCTGATCCGTACCAATTTTTTGAAATATATTTTCTTTTCTATTTTATCAGGTGAAGTGTTCAATATTTCTGCTGCATGTATTTTTCAGCGAAATAGTGCTTCATGAAATCACAAATCCCTCACGCCACTACCGGTTTCCATGTGTCTCCATTCACGATTTATGTATCCTCCATTTCATTCAGCGGCCGCGTATCGGAAACCTTCCTTTTTTTCTCGTCCTTTTCTCAGTGGATGATAAAGGCTCCATCTTGAAAGCCAAACAGGAACAAATAAAAAAGGAAGGCAAGTTTAATTGCTGCGCTCGCAAGGGTTTAGTGGATTGTCATGTTATTCAAGATGAGAGAAAAAAGAAACAGAAAGCTCTCAACCAGCGAAGGGTACCTTAAAAGCTGAGATGGTCCACATCCTTGTTATCGATCACCGCACGAAATGGAGTAGAAAGTTATTGAGTTAATACGTCACTGTTTGCAAATGTTGACATTCTCTACCAATTCTTCTATACACAATTATTAAAACGCCTCCTTTGTAGTTTTTGAATATCGTTATTTTAGGGTTAGGATTAGAATTACCACGGAGGGAGCTCGGCACTGAAACCTGCGGTTTATTGTACCTAAGTCGCAAGTGGGGCATCCCCGGGAGGAATGATGAGGTGAGAGGAGACAGAGGACGGCCGACCCAATGTGTCACCACAGCGCCGACACCTGTACCCTGAAAGAGAGGAAATGGAGGGACAGGAAATTCGGCGGGGGTATTAATCTTCGCCTGGCGACCGGGCAAAACTCCAGAAAAGAACCCATGGATTAGGTAGGTCAGACACGGGAATCGAGCCCGGACTTCACGAATTCGGGCTATAGACAAAACTGCCAGAGTCATTCCGCTTGGTATCTCGTCATTTTAGTATTTAATCAGAATTAGTATTTTAAGACTATGGGGATCCAAACACATTTTAACACTTTCTCTAGTCACTCTAGTACAAAGTGTTGTTACAAACGCTTTATTTTTCCACCTAATTCCTGTTGATAGAGATAAACATTTGTAGGTATTATGTGAGTAGTTAGATTAGAGTAGGCTTATGGATTAATTAAAATCTATAAGAGCTGGTCGCTATGTGATGGCTTGAAGTTCCATTCTATTCTCAAAACTCGAGAGACAAAAGGCAGTAAGTACTTCCCATTTGAGAAAAGTGTAACTACTGGAAAATTCAAATTACTAAAACGAAGTACCCTGAAAACGGCGAACTCCATGAAACAAAACATATTTGAGAAATTTATATTTCTTAATATATATGATATATATGAGATATATTAAATATAGATATTATAGATAAAATATACTTGAGATAAGTTGTTTGGTATAGACTGAATAGAGAAACTCGTGAAAGTCACGTTTTAAATGACTTTAGTACGCTTTCTATAAACTGGGGTATAGCAATGGACGCAATAGCTTACAGTTTTAGAAAGAGAAGTACCTATAGCTATAGAACAGCAGAGAATACCGAACAAGAAGCAGAAGGAATGTAGTTGGACCATAACATAAGGACCCATATGGAGAAGATGTACCCTGGTCGTTTGTCTCTTGTTATAGTTCTTTTGTCTCCAAGCTGAACGGACATTCCGCACACAAGAGTAATGGCGGACGTCCATCTAAATGACCCTAATGTTCCTCGCAATGTCACCTGCTCGATTTATTTTGGACATTGGAAACTCCTTACACACCTGTGAGTCAAACACTCACACTTGCTGAACTGCCTAATCTCTCTGCAATTGTTACACTCACATGATTTTCTCTACTCTTGTGCAAACACTTATTCCTCTATCTACTTCACGTAAACCAAGATAAACATTAACTTATTGTAGGTACAAAGGGGTACAGAGCCTGCTTCGTAGCGCAGGCGGTAGCTTGTCTACCTCACGCTTAAGAGGTCTCCGAGTTCGAATCTCGACCAGGTTCAGTTATCTGGATAAGCTCTTTTTCCGGGGCTTTCCATTAAACTGAAATATGAATATGTGGTAACTCTAAGCTCGTTTCAGTCACCGTCCGATATGATTTAACGCTGGAAGACGTAAATTGAGGGGAAAAAAGGAGTACAGTAGACTTTAAGTGATAGTCAAATGTTTAAGAACTGGTTGCTAAGTGTGATTTTGAAATTCCCTTGCCTTTGCATGGCCAGAACATAAAAGACCGTTAACGATTTCCCATTTGAAAAATATAAACGTATTAGAAAACCCAAACCAATGAGAAGGAATATCTCGGAAATGTTTAACTTCACAAAAAATTATTTGGTAGTATATTTTTTAAACGAGATTAAACTTTTCTTGTATTGCGAAACATTTTACGTCTATTGCAGTTTACGAAATATGCAAAGCCCACTCGGAATACAAAGGACTATTGAGGATATTTCTAGAAAATTAGAAATAAACATATATTTGATATGATAGTGTATTAAACATAGTATTTTAACCAATATTGTGAGAGGGTTTTATGAGAACAGCAAGATTTTTGAAAAATGTTTATGTAAGAGGTGATCTGGGGGATGAAATCATGAAAATCTTTGTGTTGTAATCTTAAAAGATGCTAACTTTCGATACCAACATTGGCATTTAAGACATTTTTCGTAGTTTGGTAATGATGTTGACACACACAGACACACACATACGCACGCACACACATAAAACAGAGATCATTTTCAAGTGACTTTTTTCGGTTTAATGGGTCCAAAAGCACGTATTTTTGGGGAAATTTCGTAGCGAATTTTTGGATTGAAGACAAATACTTCCACAAGTTATTGTAGGTTGTTTTAGAAAAGGTAAGCAAATCCGTATGAACAGGGATAAGAAAAGTAGTACTCAGGGACTGGTTGCTTAATTTACACTAATATAATTAACTAAACCTCGTAAATTGTTGTCCCCTGATTGTATTCTATGAGTTAAAGCACAACTGTACCTATAGACAGATATCAGCAGAAGCTCTGCGGAAATGCCTGGAGTGGAATCATTCAATTATCTACATTTTCTCCACAATTAGTTCCATCATATAATTGGAGTGCCTCCGGGCGTCATCCAAAGAATCTGGTTCTCACATAATGGTGCGCCGGCCCATTTCAGTCGGATGGTTAGTAATTTCTTGAATGATAAACCTCCATATACATGTGTTGGTCAAGATAAGTTCATTGCATGCCTTGCTATGCACATCTCCTGATTTAAATCCAATGATTTCTTCGTCTGCAGACATTCCCTGTACCGAATAAAGAGGTCATATAGGTACAATGAATTTGAACAAATACGAAAACATACTCTAGGAACTTCATGATAGAGTAGAATACAGACTTAGGGCATCCATCAGTGCAAAAGGAAACCACTTCGAGCAATACTCTAATCTGGAATTGCGTCTTGTATTCCAGCATGGCATAATTGCCACACCCGTTACTCATTTTGCCTTCTCTAGTAGCAGTGGAAGTATTGCATTCCACCAAAAAAATTGATATGAAATTTTCACCGAAAACATATGTTTAAAGTGTCCGTGAATGCCAAATAAGCATTTTTATATAAAACTTTTTTCTCCCGCTCTCTTTGTATATGCGTCTTTGAATAGCAAAACTTAAAAACGATGAGTAGGTTAAAAGTCGAATTTTGTATTTAAAGTCTTCCAAGAATGAGACACGAAGATTTTCAAAAGGAAATCTCCCGTTTACTAGAACTTCTTGTTTTTCGAAAATTGTGGATTTATTCAAAAATGTCTGTAACAAATTTGATAAAATTATCACACATGTAAGATATTTTAATTACGAATGAAATATATATTTTAAATTTTCTAAGAATTTAGAAGTACTCTTCATTCTGGTTGACTTTAGTAATAAGCGATAAACCGTAAGAGAAACAAAAATTGTAGATCTAGGTAAAACACAATTAATGCTAAATATTTTTAATTGGACAAAACTAACCCTCGCTAGGGCATTTAGTGATAGTTTGACTTTTCAAATATCTATACTTTTAACAACAGGAAGTCGTTCTGTTTACAATGTTCCTATTTACAGATAGCTCTAGAAACATGATTGTCACTTAAAGTTTACTTTCTTTTCTTATTAGATAAGTACCTATAAGTGAATACGTAATAAGAGAAATTGTCCAAAGATTTATTTGCAATAAAATGATGAACAAAATGAACTTTGTAAGAATATTTTGTACAAGTGCGAGTAGAGAATCCTCTGTGAGTATCAAACATAATATTTTGCACTCATATCTTGACTTTTTCTACGCAACTGTAAAGCAAATGTGATAGAGAACGCTTCTATCAAGGCATTGCACCAGTGGAGATAAGTGTTAATCAAGTAATCCTGCTTGAAATGTTATGACAGATGCCCCAGGAGTACAGCGTTAACAACGCACCCCCCCCCCCCCGCCCCACCCCGCTCAAGAAAACTGTAATATACTCACTCACATGGCATTTTGTACTCTTGTAAAGCGCATCTTAAAAACACTTATTGCTCCATCTGCTTTAAGATAAACATTATCTTACTTATAGGTACATGAAAAGAAATACAGTAAACTATAAGTGATAGTCAAATGTTTTAAAAACTAGTCGCGATGTAATGACTTTGAAATTACGTTCTCTTTGTATTTCCAAGGGTTAAAATGTGAATGACTTCTTGTTTAGAGAGAAATATAGATATTGGAGAACTCAGACAAATAACAAAGAATGTCTCAGAAGTAGTTCGTCTACATTCACACACACACACACGCGCGCGCGCGCGCACACAAGCATATATCACACATAAATTCGTGTTTTAAACACATCTAAATATTTGTGAAGCAGGATGTTGTCTATCTCTTACAGTTTATCAATTATACAAGTTATCCAGAATGAAGAGAACCTCTGAGAACATTCCCGGAAGATTATAGGTACATATAGTTAGTTAGTTACTAACGCTCCCCACATGGCAACCTTGGCCTTCGGGGTAACCTCACCCCACCAAGCGATGACCGGACCCATTTCTCAGGTGGAGGCACCCAGAGGGCGGTGTCCATTACCTCCGATGATAGGGTGATAGTGAAGATGGCGGTGAGGTGAGAGGACCTACAGTTGGGCATAGGGGATACTTCACGTGTGCTAGACAGAGGTGAAGGCATGGATAGGGCCGACTTAAAATCGCCAACCCCAGAGCCGGGAATCGAACTCGGGACCCTTAGAACGGGAGCCGCGAACGAAACCACCGCGCTACCCCGGCGCCCTTATAGGTACATATTTAGTTTCTCATAAAAATATCTTAAGCATACGATATTTTATTTAAAATAGCACCATACTGGATAAAAACAAAATTTTCATTCTATTTAAAAGTTAGTTTGAGGTAGAAAGATTTACTTGCCAATTTTCGTGTCCTATCCATGAAAGGACATATCCAAGTTTAGTATTTAACTGACTTTTCAGTTTTGATTTATGCTGTTCACACACTCGCGGACATTTTATAAACATCCCTTTCTGGATACAGAGGACCTCAAATTGTACATTTGCTTTAAAATCATAGTGTAATGTAATATTTTCTTTATTTACTATTTACACGTTATACACACACAAATCAAAATATAACAAAATCCTGCTATCACGATTTTTCTCGTTGAAATTATTTATTTTTATAAAGCATAGAGTGAACTTTAATTTTTCTCTCTCTTCGTCACTCCACCTTCCCACTCCACTCTTCCCGATCTCACCCCCGCTCTCTCTCTCTCTCACTCCCCAACCCTCTTGTAATATGCCTATCTCTCTGCATTCATTTCTATATTTTCTTCTCTGGTTAATTCTCTTTCTTACACCAATCTCTGATTGACCACCTACTCCATCTCCCAATAAATTTTCCCTCAAATTTCTTTTTTTCACCATATTTCTCTACCTTCCTCTCTCTCTCTCTCTCGCTCTCTTTCCAATTTATATTAACTCTTACATTTCTCTCTCCCTAACTCCTAAACTTCCCGCCTTTGAGCACTCTTTCTCTTTCATCTTTTTTCTTAAAATGTTTTCCCTTATTTTTATTTTAACTTGCTTTCTGGTTTTCTCTTTTCGCACACTGTTTTCTTACTACTCACTTAGGCTCAGTCTCTCGTTTTCCTCTCTGAGCAACTCTTCTGAATGCCCTTCTCTCTCTCTCTCTCTCTCTCTCTCTCTCTCTCTCTCTCTCTCTCTCTCTCTCTCTCTCTCTCTCTCTCTCTCTCTCTCTCTCTCTCTCTCTCTCTCTCTCTCTCTCTCTCTATACCACCTCAGTTGATTTTATCGTTTTCTCTCTCTCTCTGCCTCTCTCTCTCTGCCTCTCTCTCTCTCTCTCTCTGCCTCTCTACATTCTCCCTGCAGACGCCTTCTCTCCTATTTTCCTCTCCCTCTAAAATACAGATTTTATCAATATATTTTGATAAAGTAGCCAATAATTACTATATAAATATGAAGTATTTCACGTGTAGCGCGGTGAAATTGTTGAAAATTTATTGTCATATCTTAAATACCACAATTGGTTTATTATCATCAGAATCATCAGTTCTGCGTGTCTGACGCATTATTTTGTTCTTTTTTTTACCGAAGGGGTTCCTGGATTGCAGACGATGGCTTATTGTAGTCAGGATGTATGAGATGAAAGTAGCCTACAAGCGGCACTACAGTCGCGGTGAGTCCCTGACAAATGTAGGCAGTTTCTTCAGCCCGACGGAGCTCCAGATCACCATAGAGAGCCCGCCACCGTCAGCCAGTTACAGCCGGCCGACTACAGTGTCTCCCCCTGACCAAACACCGTATTTCCAGAATGCAAACCCGCACCTCTGCCGATTTCGTTGACTCTTGCTATCTGGAAAGATTGGATTGAGAGAGTAAAATGAAAGGAAGTGAAACGGGCGAGGTTAGGTAAATACGCTTCCGGCATTCGCCTGGTAACCTGGGAAAACTCCCGTAAAAACCCATTGCCAGAAAATCTGCGGGAATCGAACCTCGATCTCCCCAATGTAGGCCACGGACGATGTTGCTCGGAATTTCTGACATCACTATCTTGCCTACTGCTCCCAAGGTGGTGGGTTCAAGTCCGGTTCATATCGATAGCTTTTAAGTGTACGCGAACAAGGGATCAGGGACACACTATATTCGAGAGAAAACATGAACGGGGTTCCTAACCATTGCGAGGCTCTATCACCTGGGCGTTTCTTAAGGTCAACCGCCGACAAAGAGTGAACCCCTTTAACTACGTCAGGAAGACAAACGTTCACCACCGCCAACCGTAACGTGCCGAACACCGCCATGAAGTACATTATGGGGACAGAAAAGTGGTTGTAGTAAAGGAAACCATCCAAGCACTCACTGGTCAATTGTCAGATAGCTGTCGCCAGAATCAATCCAGAACCCTACACGTTACCACGGAGTCATGTCTTTCGTACATTTTGTACGAAAGTCATAATTAATTACGGAGATGTCGCATTTTGTAAAACATGGCTATGAATTTATGACAAACTTTTGGAAATAGGGAATATTACACTTCGAGCAATGCAATCTTTTGCGTCTAAGCCCTGACGGGGCACCGCCGATAGGGAGGGGTAAGATGAGAATGATCGGAGACAACTGAATAAACTGGCTGTAGGCTGAATATATTCGGTGGCGTCTTGCACAACTAGCTCCGCTTTCTCCTGCAGTCTTACACATCCCCTGAGAGGTCCAGGACAGGAAAGCCTCCTGGAACACGAGATCTTACAGAGGGCAAATTCCCTCCGAAACTCCCGCCGGAACCTGGAACTCTGAAACAACCAACCAGGATGTAAGATGAATTAAAATGAGAAGTGAGTTGAAATAGAAATTGGGGAGTTGAGATTTTATACCGGGGCAACCACCTAAAATACTTCTACCACCTCCTCTTTCTCGGTTTTTAGAAAGAAACTGAAGAAGGCAATTGGGCAGTCAGAGAGAACGAGTTAACTGACAAGCTATGTTCATCTCATTCCAATGCTGCTGCCGCTGGTCGGCGAACCTGTACACAGAGGACAGATTTATTGCCGTCGCATCTTCTCTCGAGCTTGTATCTCTGTTTCCCGTTACCTTTTACAGGTGAGCTCCCAAAAGAGCCGAGGGACCTTGAACAAGTAAAGAAATGCAGTCTTCTAATTGCGAAGTCTTTGTACTTGTAATTAATTCCCTCTTTCATATGTTTATAGTCTAGACTACATGTATAAGCAGTAATAAATAAGTGGAACACCTTGGCCATTGAGACCAACACAGGCTACCCTATATATTAATTTTGAAATGGTTAAAAGGTTTAAAAATCTCATCTCACTACCTTCTCTGTTCATTCTAGTACAAAATATTCTATAAAGTTTAGTTAAATGTAATGCACTCAGGTTTTCACTTCGTTTCTCGGCCTTATAGTCCTTGCGGGCTTAAAGTCGGGATGTCAATAAACTTTGCGGTTTGTGTTAATCCGCCAGCAAACACATGTTGACGTTCTTTGTGGTCAGATGTTTACAACTGACTTATCGCAGTCGTTACATATTTTACTACAGCAATGTAGTTTTAGAAAATAAACCAATTAAAGGATCTGCTAAAGAAAAGTTAATTTTACGAATAAAAAGTTACAAAACAAGTAGGAGGCTCTTTAAAAAGAAACTAGGCACTTAAAAACGAATAACACTTTTAGTAAAATTCTTCACTTGCCCTAAAATATCAATGCCCTCTCCCTTTTCTTTTTAGGGTTTTTTACGGCTTCTGTTTGTTAATTTCGCTTCTCACTTGTGAAATAGTGTTCACAAACAGATCAACTGCTTCAAACGTCTGTTCAGCTCAGACAGGGTGTGATAACGTTGAAGGAAAAAGTTAAACACATTTAAAACAATAGTCTATTCGTCAGATTTTAGGGACTTTCCACTCTATACTACTCAGAGGAACTGACCATCTCTCCGTACTTACGAAAACACTATACTAATTGAACGAGTGGAAGAGCATCGCTTCACTGCAGTAAACAATACAATCGTACTACAGTACCAAGTACCACTTGACAATAAATGGAAGTAAAATATTTAAGCTTATTTTAATTGTTTTGGAAGTTTAAATGTACTTCAGTACTTGAACTACAGTACGATCCATATAAACCTGAACCATTTCATAGGCCATAACTTTTGAACCAATAATAGGGCACACGTACAACTTTGGGAGAATATAATACACCATAGAGAGATTACATTACACTATTTACATCTCGGATAAAATGTTTGAAGTGTCCTCCACCAGCATCTATACATGTTTGCACTCGTCTCACGGCATTCTCTGAAGTTTTACGGAGTGTATCCTCGCCAATGTTACTTATTTCGGTTCGAATGGATTCCTTGAGTACATCAATTGTCCATGTCCCATTCTTGTACACTCTAGTTTTTAGATACCCCCACAAGAAAAAATCCGGTGAGTTTAGGTCAGGGGATCTGGGGAGCCTCTGACATTCTGAGATTATTCGATTATCAAAGAAACTGGTTACAAAATCCATGGTGTAATTAGATGTATGGCACGTTGCTCCATCTTGCTGGAAATAACCTTCTCTGAATTCGATATCATCCAGCTGCTCCACAAATGTCTTGACGACACCCATATAAATTTCAGTGTCTACAGTCGCATTAAAGAAAATGACACATTTAAGACTGTCAACTGTCAACAATTGTAACTGTTGTCAATTCTCCCAGAGACACTGAGATCATTAAAAGAAATTTCTATATTCTAGAGCTTTTCAAGGGAAATTATGGCCTATTGAAATGGTTCAGGTTTATATGGATCACACTATATTAAATAAGCGATAATATATGCAATGCAGTAATGAACTATTTGCCTTCGCACTTCACCGTTTCGTTCACTCTAAAAGTTCAGCTATGGTATAATGTTGACATCCGTACACACTTTAGGGCCGACTTATATATCAAATCGGGAATGGGTCTTCCTTTCTTAACAAATTTTATTTAAAAAGTTACCCACACCTTCGATATTCAGCGCCATATTCATTCAGTCCGTACCTTTCTTTCTTCTCACAGAACTTTCTCTTCCTAACATAATTTACTATCACATATATTTTAGAATTACTGATAGAAAAGTTATTCACTCAAGGTATCACGGTAAATATTTGCGAAAATTGCGAAGTGTTTGAAATGTCAAACATAGTGAACGAAAATTTAATATTTTTAGGTATTTTAAAGCTGTAAAATATAATCCTAAAATAATAGTAAAAATTAAACCTTGAGTTGCTTGATTATAATTATTTTCTAATAAGCCATGGTGACTTCATGTAATTGTAATTCTGCGCTTAAAAGGTTTGGCGTCGCTTAAACCTAATGTGTTCTGCGATTTCCGCCGTATTTCTATTTCTAAAAAACTTTGACATGAAGTAGTCAGTGGAGTAAGTGCATCAAAGTTTATAAAAGGTGAATAAACAAAATCATATGAGTACAAGTTTCTAAAGTTTTAAAACATATTTCAGTTCAGTGTATTGTTGATAATTAGCGGGATAGGTTTATGTTTAGTTTGAGAGGAGGAAAAACGTTCGCCAGAGGTAGCTGAACTCAAATTCCTTGATGCCTGTTTAAAAAGTAAGTCCCCCCCCCCCTTTTAACAGGTGCAACCGGAGGCGTTTATGACTTGTAGTGTTGAACAATGTTGGTGCCATTTGTTTTAATGAGTTTTAGATCTGCATTTGGTACAAGTAAAACATATATGGCTCTAGAAAACGCAAGGTTTTCTTCCCTATATATGTCCATTTCTACTCCTTACACCTTGAATGTACTCATACGTAATGCATCTCAAGCGAAACTTTCTTGACGTCATAAATAGGAGACTAGTGAGTATATCTCAGTACCTCGCATAGACAGAAGAACCAAACCCGCGCAACACATACTTTTTTCAGCCTTGTAGGTAAACGCTTCTTTGGAACCAAATTCGTCGTTTTGTCTCCCAGTTTGTGGTTTATCGTTGATTCATCTGTGCTTTAAATTGTTATATTTAAATTATAGATGAATCTTAGACATGCATGCAATGAATTCATAAAATATATGTCATTATTTTTGGAAGAATTATTAAAATAAACGATAGTTCTATCAAATTCAAATGTCAGACAGTTCTGTTAACTTTGCCAACTCTATTCATGATAAAATTTAAGAGTGGAAAACGATCTCAACATCACATAAGGTAAGCAATGACGAATTCAGTTGATTAAAGTGAGACGTTTTTTTACTGCCTTTCTTAGTCCCCAAGTAATTTCCCGCTCAGTCTAGTATTCCCCTGAGGTGAGAGCGCCAGAAATTGGGTGGATGCTACAGGAAAAGGGAACTTCGCAACTAAACCTATCTGCTACAAACTTTTGGTGATTAGAAACACACAGATGTCGCACTAATTGCTACCCCCAGGAAACGGAAGCAATGCTGCTGACATCTGTTAGACACTGTAACAAACACTTTGAAAAACTTGCCTTAATAGGGTGGCTACTTGCACTGCGATGCGAGTACAGTACGTACATTACTGTAGAACTGAGGAATAGTTTGAAGAGACAAAACAAGGTTAAAATCTTTCGCTTTCGAGATTTATATGTATTTCATCTGCCCAAATTACAAACATACACTCATACCACATACTGTATTACACCCAAAAAATTTCAATATTTCAACCCAAATTACACTTTTGATGTAAAGATTTTTTAAACTTGGAAAACAGCTGTGGTTGGAACACCATGTGTTTAAGATATCTTCGTGGCTGACTGACAGAGCCAGTGAAGTAATTACAGTCTGAGTGTTGTTGCTGCGTGCCCCACACTCATTAGCGTTTAATTG
Source organism: Mantis religiosa (assembly GCA_030765055.1). Lineage (NCBI taxonomy): Eukaryota > Metazoa > Arthropoda > Insecta > Mantodea > Mantidae > Mantis > Mantis religiosa. The sequence continues at coordinate 83,685,954 of CM060952.1, read as the reverse complement.
TAAAGGGGTTATTATTTAGGAATTTTTGGGTACCGTTACTTATTTTAAGTGGAAGAGGTTTGTGTGGTTTCATATGCACCTCTAGACCTGTGTTCAGGATGCAGGACCAATTGAACCATGGTGGGCCTGACTAATGAAATATATATCTTCAATTTTCTGTGCATTTCCTCATAAGTCATTTTTATTCTCTATGACTTTTGAATAGTCATGAAATATAAACATCAACTCGCTCTACCAAGAATATAGCTCTCTTTAAAACTCTTGTCTCTCATTATCTCTCACTTTTCTTTTTTCTGAAATAAGTTGTTTTCGAAATACTCCTTGTTAGTTCTTTAAATATTCCAATGCCTATACTTTTGTGAAATAGGAAGTCGTTATTCACTTTTTATGTGGGGGTTATGGAAATAATTAGAATATCAAAGATATTTCTTACCGACCAAATCTTAAAGTATTTCACTATTACATAAGGTCTACTGTATTCTCCTATTCTGATTGTACACATAAGGACATATGTATTAAAATCAATTTTACAAACGTAGATTTTCATCTCTAATTTATTTCCTCCTAACCGAGCGGGATGGATCAGAAGGTTTCGTCTGTGGCCCGCATTCGGGAGGCCCGGGTTCGATTCTCGTGGTCGACCTACCTGATCCATGGGGTTTTCCCGGGTCACCAAGCGAATGTTGAGTAGGTTAATTACATCCCCGAATTTTTTGTCCCTCCATTTCATCCCCATTATCATTTCGTATTACTCGACAGGGCGTTGAGGTGTATTGACCTTCAGGTGACCAACACTGCGATCGTTCCTTATCGTACCTTATCTGGGCGATTAGAAGAGTGAAATATTAGTAAGTTGACATACAGTAAGTTACGAAACACAAATAGAGCGATTGGAAACTGCGTGTGTCTATATGATATGTTTTCTGGCGCCTTCCATTGTATGACACGTTGTTGTCCAGAAGACATGATTGTATCTGAACAGAATATACATACACTGGACTCACCGTGTATGTGCGATAAGCTCAGGTAAACATCTCTGTGTTGCGACTTTTTTTCGACACGCCTTTTCGGTATGCCATGTATTAAGAACTGTCGGCGGGTGTCTCGGTGTTGCATGGCCAGAGGAAAATACTTTCTTCTCCGGTAGGTCAGTTGCCGATCTCCGAACCGGCTGCTGGGACCATTGCTGAATCGCCTGCTGGGACTGTTTCCGAACTACAGTGGGAGGGCATGTCCTTTGTCTTGGCCTACCAGTGAAGGTTTCTACCTAAGTGGGCCCTGCCCTCCGCAATGTCGTGGTCTTCCTCTGTCTTCCTCCCGGGGATGCCCATTTGGGGGCATAAGTACAATACATCAAGACTGGCCGCAGTGTCGAATCCCCTCCGTAGCAAACCTAATCGTACGTCCTCCTACGTTGTCATATAAGACGATAAGTGAAATGATGTTCAAAATGAGCCCAGGATCCAGAGAGAGTATAGAGTTACCAGAAATACATGTTTCAGGGTAAGGGAAAACTGAAAAAAGAGCTTTATCTAAATAACTCGCCCTGGCCGAGATTCAAATTTGGACCTCTTGAACGCGAGGCAGACTCGCTAATGCACATCAAAGAGACGGGCAGAAACATATTATATATATATATATATATATATATATATATTGTATATATATTAACATTAAGTGTATAGAAGAATGTGCGTTTTTAAGAATTTGTACTAGAGTAGAGAAACCCATATGAATACCATACATTAGACTAATTCTTTTTATTTTAGTTTCGTTATCAGTTTTTTGTTTAGCAAACCAAAATTAGAGATTTTTTTCTAGGCATCTCAGAAACTGTTTTCCAGGTGAAATCTGGACAGTGAATTGTTGGATGTACTTTTCGTACGTTTGGTAAGCCCCTTTACCTGTACCTCTGTAAAATCAAATGTTTTTGGACAAACACTGTTTCATTTACTACATACAGATAGGCGGTAAAATACTAATCGTTTAATATTTTTACAGCAGCAATATAATTAGTACAGCTAAACATTGGACTTTTCCTTTAAGTTATAACTCGTATGATCTACACACGTGTTAATTCCAAAGGCCGTAACCTAACGGAATGTTAGCTTTGAGTGTTCCAATGTTGGTAATTCATAGCCTAGTATATTGCTAATCCTAATTTAGTATCAACATTGAGATGTATCCAGGTTTACCAACTAATGAACATATGTAGCGCGGCATATTTTGTTGTGTTGGCAGTCAATACGAATGCCATCATAACTCCGGCACCCTCTCAGAGTTGCTTAATTCAAATGCAGCATTCACCCCCGGCAACGCCACCGAGGGGAAACCGGGGAGGCTTTGAATATTATAATACCTTGGAGAGGTGGAGAAAGTGTGGCGTAAATAATGGTCCAATTAATGTGCTGCATCAGTCTTTTTGGGTCCTGCCCCTTTCGAAATTAAAGGTTCTTTTCGTAGCCTCATATTACAAAAAGGCCCTTCATCAAAGTTAATTGTTGCGTACCTGCAAACAAAACGTGTTTACGCTCATCCCTCTGACGCCTAGCACTTGCCATTCCTTTTTTATTCTCTCTACTCCATACTGATAGGAGATAGAGAAACTAATGTACATTCCACTGAAGATTTCACATCAAGATTTTAGTGCAAATACCCGTCACAACAATAATAATAATAATAATAATAATAATAATAATAATAATAATAATAATAATAATAATAATAATAATAATAATAATAATAATAATAATAATAATAATAATAATAATAATAATAATAATAATAATAATAATAATAATAATAATAATAATAATAATAATAATAATAATAATAATAATAATAATAATAATAATAATAATAATAATAATAATAATAATAATAATAATAATAATAATAATAATAATAATAATAATAATAATAATAATAATAATAATAATAATAATAATAATAATAATAATAATAATAATAATAATAATAATAATAATAATAATAATAATAATAATAATAATAATAATAATAATAATTAATAATAATAATAATAATAATAATAATAATAATAATAATAATAATAATAATAATAATAATAATAATAATAATAATAATAATAATAATAATAATAATAATAATAATAATAATAATAATAATAATAATAATAATAATAATAATAATAATAATAATAATAATAATAATAATAATAATAATAATAATAATAATAATAATAATAATAATAATAATAATAATAATAATAATAATAATAATAATAATAATAATAATAATAATAATAATAATAATAATAATAATAATAATAATAATAATAATAATAATAATAATAATAATAATAATAATAATAATAATAATAATAATAATAATAATAATAATAATAATAATAATAATAATAATAATAATAATAATAATAATAATAATAATAATAATAATAATAATAATAATAATAATAATAATAATAATAATAATAATAATAATAATAATAATAATAATAATGTCCCTTGTTTGCCTCGAAAATTGATAGTATTGTGATATCGTATAATCAACTTTTTACACAAATACACAACTTCAGCAAGTCCATTTAATGTTTCTTTACGTCTGCTTAGCATGCAGAACTTGTACTGCTAGCAGTCTCTCTGACGTACACACAATTCCACCTCTCAAACGGAGCTGCACGCCGACTCTGAACAAAACTGCGATATTCGCTCTGGAAGTGCTATACTGCACTTTCCAATGTCTGTCGATTCTTCACCGCGGAACGTGTGACGTACCGCACTTCGCTGCACTGCTCTGTCAACTCACATAACTCAACTGAGCGAATGATTCGTGAATTCCTCACCATGGATAAACACTCGTCGTCTCAACTCAAAGCACTCTAGAAGTTATAAACATTAATAACTACTCCATCAGACCTCGTATCGCTCTTATATAGTTCTGCCGGACTAAGGAAATCGTTTCAGTAGACGCATATTCTCGAATTACATTCCAGAACGGTCTGGAAAGTTATCTGCGCAGTAATATGACTCACTTCGGTGCTTCACCCAGAGGATGTCCTTAAAGACGCATTAATCTCTCATTGCTGATAACAGCAAGGAAGATCTTCAAGAAAATTGCCCCACTCTTAACTGCCCTCTTATAGAAAATTGTTAGAAACTTTAGATTTTCTAAAAACTGCTCCTAAGTTGTTATTATCAAGATATTTTATGTTCAATGAAACATAAAGCTGAATTTTCTAAAAACAGCTTCAGAAAATAGCCAAATCTGAATTAATAAATATATTGATTTCACTAAATCACAGATTTCAGTTAAATACATTTTTGTGGATTTAAACATTTCTGACATATTTCTGGTGGTGGTTTGATTTATCCAATTCTCACTAAAGTATACTTAATCTTTTAGGAATTATTCCCAGAAATGCTAATACTTCCATATGCTTCAAGTTAACTTTATTTTGTACATAGAAATGATTTTATTAATATTTCCTCTTAAGTAAAATAGGAATAGGTGCATGCAGCAGGCGTAGTGTAATATGTTATGTGGTGGTCACTTTGAAATCAGTTTCTCTTTTCAGACGTGTAAAAAAATACGACTCTACTCTTGAGAATAATAAAAGTATTGGAAAATTAAAACCAATAACAAAGAATATCTTGGAAAAGATTGCAGAAAACGTATTTATCATGCATGGTGCTTTAACGTGATCTACATTTTTTCACAGATTAGGTTTATCTCTTTCGATGTACCAGTTATTCAAAGTCATTCCAAATAAAGAGAACTTTTGACGATATTTCTAGAAAGTTCAAGATGTTAATTACATTTATCTTTAAAATATTTTAAACATATATCTTAAACATGTGGTATTTTAATAAAACTGGTTAGTGGTATTTTAAAAAAATCAAACTGTTCCTATATTATTCTCTGTACTCATAAGGCAGACGGGATCTTTGAGCTTTTCGTGTTCCAGTCTTGAAAGTTATGAATTTATATATCAAATTTGGTGGTTATCCGTGAACACGTTTTCTGAAAGGCACCTTTTATCTAGAAGGCCCCACAAATCATGTATTTCTGTTGAATTATTGATATCGAATATTTTTATGGAATAGGCAGAAAAGTGCTGTACTTAAAATTAAAAAAAAAATGATGAATTATTTGAACTACACCTAGTTTTGTTCCTAATTTATTAATTTTAAAGAAAATGTACTGTGAAGTTGATAAATGTAATGTCAGTGACGTAAGTTTGTCATGCTTGTACATTTTTGGAACAAATTGAAGTTAATTTCGATCATAAAGTTTATATTCTCCAAAAAAGGAGCTCATTATTTTGCCTTGTAATTTTTCACGTAGACATATCTGTCCAGGGTTTCCTTTAAGTAATGAGTTTGTTTTGATTCATCGCCGGATGTGATCAGGAAGGGGCTTGAAGACAGTTGGGGAAAGAAATATGAAGAAAAATGAGCAGAACTAAGGAAAGGAATGCAAAACAAGCTCATGAATGTCGAGCACACAAAAAGATGGAACAGGTTTCGATAAGTAAATTGATGATGGTAAGATTTTTGTCTTAATTCACTCTCCATGGGGGGTCCATCTTCTTATGCCAATTAAACACACGATGAGCTTTTCATATCCGCATAATTTGGTACAGGGTGACAAAGATGAATGACACAGCCCTCTAGGTGGTCTCCTAGCAACACATATCTGTCAGTGCCCAACTGTTATCTCGAGAACCGCTGGATGGATGTGCCTTTATGTAGTTTCTTTATTTCATGGGAACTTTATTCAAAATATTGATAACATAGAATTCACAAGAAACACAAATAAAAAATGAAAGGTTCGTAAACTAACATAATCTTCTTTATTCTCGTATCAACCATTCTCATACCTGTATCTACTTCACATTATGCCATATAAGCGTTATTATATATTTAAAACACACTTCCTTGTGGATAAATAGGAATAGAACACAGTAAGCTAACAATAGTTAAATTCTTTATCCTTTAAGAGATGGCGGACGGGCGATGGCTATGAAACTTCGTCTCCTTTACGTATTTCAGATATAGGAAGCGAATAATGACACAATTTATGGCAAGTACATTATTTTGGAAATTAATTATTCTTTCACACTGGCCGTGTGTAGGCTAAATTGTGGAAAGGTAGAGTCAGACTGAAAAATTCAATGCCATAGCCGGGATTTGAACCACGGATCTTCTGGTTTCCGTCCAGCCTTTCCACAATTTAGCCTACACACGGCCAGTGTGAAAGAATAATTAATTTCCATTAATTAACCTAATAGTGGTTAACTATAAAGCCCGGGCCTTAAAGTACTTACATGTAGTAAGTCGCCATTAAGGTAGTTGTCTCATGTGTTTATGAGAACTCCTAGTGGTTTACCGGGAAAATACGAGTCAGTTGGAGAATTTAATGTCATGTCGGCACGTTGGCCATAGTAGCACAATGGTAGTGCGGCTGGACGGAAACCAGAAGATCCGTGGTTCAAATCCCGGCTATGGCATTGAATTTTTCAGTCTGACTCTACCTTTCCACAATTTAGCCTACACACGGCCAGTGTGAAAGAATAATTAATTTCCATTAATTGACCTAATAATGGTTAACTATAAAGCCCGGGCCTTAAAGTACTTACATGTAGTAAGTCGCCATTAAGGTAGTTGTCTCATGTGTTTATGAGAACTCCTAAGTGGTTTACCGGGAAAATACGAGTCAGTTGGAGAATTTAATGTCATATCGGCACGTTAGCCATAGTAGCACAATGGTAGTGCGGCTGGACGGAAACCAGAAAATCCGTGGTTCAAATCCCGGCTATGGCATTGAATTTTTCAGTCTGACTCTACCTTTCTACATTATTTTGTGTTAAGCATTTCCGAGATATTCTTTGTTATTGTTTTAAATTCTCGAATATGTTTATTTGTCTCAAGTGTGGACCATTTAACTAGAGAGAGTATAATATCTCCGAAATAAAAGTTTGGAATAAAAGTCGCTTGATATTAAGGGGGAATGTAAGTGCCAATTAGTGGTCTTTTATTGGGAGGAGGTGTGATGGTCATTTCAGGGGCAATTCAGGGTGCTTATTTTTTTTTTTTTAAATGGGAACTTACCTTTTTAATTTTTCTCACTCCTCCAAAGAAACTAAACAATTTTTGTATAAAGTACTTTGCAGTTGCTCTTACAGAACGTAAATAATGACCAAAATTCTAAACGGTTGTCCCATTCAATACTGCAGTATTATAGGAAGCAATGACAACACTGCGTCTGTTTTTTTTTTTTTTTTTTTTTTACTTTCCACGGTAGGATAGTTTCCTTGTATCTACCATTAGTGTACTTGCAGGTTACTGTGGTACCAGCATGATGGATGCCCTGCACACTATATACGTACTGCCAGAGAGGTTTAAAATAACGATTACCACTTTTTCTAGTACATTAACTATATCCTTTTTTCATGTCTGTATGCACACACTCTCTCTCTCTCTCTCTCTCTCTCTCTCTCTCTCTCTTCCAAAGCCATCACATAGCGGCCAGAACTTAACATATTCTACTAAGCTTATTGTATTCACTTATTCCTATTGTACTTATAAGAAAATATCAATAAACTATTTCTACTTACAAAGGTTTGTTTTGGCTAACATTAGGTATATAGAAAAATTAGCCTTTATGGGAATAATTTCTACAAATTCCAGCACAGTTTAGTAAGAATGGTAAAATACAAAAATATCTCGGATATGGTTAACTCTACAAAAATATATCTATTTTAAATTCTGTGATTTAGTGAAATCGATCTTCTACAGTTTATTATTTAGCAAAAGTCATCCAGAATGAGCAGGACCTTTGAGGCTGTTTTCAAAACATACAGGGTGATATTTTACTTAAATTAAAAAAATATGTTAACAATATGGTATTTTAATCAAAGTGGTAGGAGCAAGCTTTTTTAATCAAAATTTCCAACGTTTTTCCATGTAACAGGTAGTTTGGAGAGACAGAATATTCTTGAAACTGTTTGTGTCATGTACTGGAACATTTATATCCTTACTTTTTAAAGACATAAACACAGTATCATATCTTTTTCAAAAGTATTTACTACTTTGGAGGGCTGCTCGATGAATTTTCAGACGTGTTTTTCCACTGAATATTTGGGTAACGTATTTCCTCTATAGTTGTTAAGCACCTGGCATGTGACAGCGTACGCTGTAAGAATTCTTCCACACTTTTGCATAAAGACAGTTCTTGATTGAAATGCGCTATGATTTAGGATGCAAATCGTTCAATATTTAACAACCTCCGAAGATGAAGAAGGCACATATCAAAGCGCCGACGTTTATTGTCTTCAAAAAGGCACATTAGAAACAATAGAATGCGAGACGAACGACCATCTTATTCCAATTGGTCTATAATCTTTTTTTTTTTCCTCCTCTGGACCGGCGCAGCCTCTTGACTTATTCATCTCAAACATCTGACTGTCGGGTCTCCTCCACCCACTTTACTTTTTTGTTCCACTTCTTTACAGCGTGCATTTTATCAGCTTAATTTATGTCTTTCTTTTTCCACGTCGCTTGCAGACGATCTCGAGTAGTTTTCCGATAGATTAGAGCCGAAGTGCATCTGGTCCGAAAGCTTGAACAGTCTTTGGAAACCCAGGAATTAGAATCACCACCCAAACAGTAAAGACATAAAACATAATTTTGTTACATTCACATGAGTTTCTCTTACATACTATTTATACAACAGAGTTGTTCCTTACCTAATGCTTACATATAGGAACTAGCTCTGGTTCCTGGGGGCGTAGATTCAAAGCCTGAGGAGGGCGATGTATTTTCTGGGTCTGATAGTAAAATTAAGGTGTCTTTCGCTCCCAGTATGAAATGGAATACTAACAACCACAACCAGGTCAACAAATAGGTATTCAATAAAGTACAGAGTCATCGAAAAGAGTTGCAGCAATTTCACAGAATCATAGCTCCTGTTGTCATTAAGATAAGGTAACAGTTTCGCCTGCAAACTATTTGAGAACTCATCCAGTTTTTTCAGATGTGACCGTGACCTTCAGTCGATACGCAGAAGTGCGATCACGTCACATTGTTTTAGAAAAGAGTGTGATTGCAATGGCGACAGTTCAGCAGAAAGCACAGTGAGTGTTGTGGTTAGCGGAATTTAAATCTGTTATAACTGTTACGCGCAATTTCCAACGTGTTAATGGTGGTGATGCCCCTCATGCTAATAGCATTAGACGGTAGAATGAACAGTTTCAGGAAATTGGCAGCGTTGACGTGCAGAAGCCCACCAGATACAGACATGGTAGAACAGTACGTTTTCTCACAAACAGGCCAAATTGAAGAAGAAAATAAAGTAACGTTATATATATATATATATATATATATATATATATACACACACACACACACACACACACACACACACACACACACACACACACACACACACACATGAATAAAGATCACTCTCTCTGACGCAATGGTTATAATATTCTAGTGAAAGGTACACGACTTCGAGTCTACCTCACTTTTTGTCCCTTTTTGTTAATTTTGGTTTTGTTTGTTTGGTTGTTTTTTATATTCTGTCTAAGCTTTTAATTCTTGTATAAACGTATGCATTTTGTGGATTTATTTCACCGTGTCAGTACAAATAATTACACTTATTTCTAACAAACGTTGAATCCTTCTTGATACTTACCCATGCTGTACGTCTAAATATGAGGTGATTTAAGGAGTGAACGAACTTACATAAAATAAAAAGTAAATGCAGCTCGTCAGGTTTATAGGGACTTTTCGAAATGTTGACCTGAGTTTTCATTGCGAAGTTGACAGCAGCGAAGGAATGACTGTCGTACTCTGTCCAAAATTCCTTGTAGGTGTTGAATAATTTCACATGCTGTTATTACTTGGGCAGTTAGGTCCTCTTCTGAGGTAATAGCTGTTTTCATACGCCAGAAACTTGAAGTGACCCGAAAAAGAAATTCAATGGGCTGAGGTCGGAAGAGCGTGGTGGCCAAGCTACACTAGGACCCTTCCTTGAACTGGCCAATCAAATTCACTTCTTAGTTACCAATTACCATTAGAATTTACGTATTAAAGGACAAAAAAGTTAACTGAATGATTGGAACCGAACCAACGACCTTTGGAACATTAGTTTTCGGTGTTACGGACAGAGCCAACAGAAAAGTTACGGAATGAGCACTAGAGTAGGCTACATTATGCAAGGCCGTTGATCGCTGTTCAGTGTCACACTGGCAGCTGATTAGTTCGAGATTTGAGAGATCTTTGAGGCATTTAATTTTGGGAACGCCAATAACGAGATACTAAAAATCGATATTTCTATGCCCTGGAAGCAGTTTTAAAGGCATTCTGGTTCAATAATTTCATTCACCTTATTTAAATAACAACTTATCAGCATCTGATATCAATTATGTGTTATGTTTAGCCGTAGACCATGCATTGTCCATCTCAATTTGCTTATATCCATCACGTATACAATCGCTGAAATTATTTCGGTGTAGTTCATTAACACTCTGTATATATATATATATATATATATATATATATATATATATATATATATATATATATATATTAAAAAGAAAACTGCATCTGTGTGCGAGTTCATCTGTCTCTAAAGACATAAACCAAAATTCGATTAAGAACCAAGAATGAGACGCAAAATTTAAAGAAAATCTTCCAGCTTTCTCAAAAACGTTCCTGACACTTTTCATATTGGAAATTAATTGTTCTTTCACACGGCCGTGTGTAGGCTAAAGTATGGAAAGATAAAGTGAGACTGAAAAATTCTCCAAATTTAGCCTACACACGGCCAGTGTGAAAGAACAATTAATTTCCATTAATTGACCTAATAGTAGTTAACTATAAAGCTCAGGCATTAAGGTACTTACACGTTGTAAGTCGTCATTAAGGTAGTTGTCTCATGTGTTTATGAGAACTCCTAGTGGTTGACCGGGAAAAACACGAGTCAGTTGGAGAATTTAAGGTCCGGTTGGCATATTGTCCATAGTAGCTCAAGAGTTAGAGTGGCTGGACGGCAACCAGTAGATCGGTGGTTCAAATCCCGGCTATGGCATTGAATTTTTCAGTCTGACTCTATCTTTCCATACTTTTAATATTGCTATATTTCAAAGACATTTTCATAACGAAAACAAATATAACTTAATTTTCAAGGAATGTTGCTCAGAAAATGTCTTCACTGTAAGCGACTTTTGTATTACTGGGAAATTTTAAGAGATAGACAAAATCTTAATATACAGAAAAAGTAGACATTGAAAAAATATAAAATTTGTCACATTGTTAATGGAAAGGACCATTTAGGGAATAATCCTTTATTTGTTTGCGGTTTTCAATAATGAAATATGATGTCATTATTTATTTCTGTTATCTCTTGGCCAAGAGGATACAATTTAAAAAACATCACACAGCGACCTCCTGTTTAAAACATTTGACTATCACATTAAGTCCACTGTGTTCCTATGCATCCACAGGAGAGAAAGTCTCCGAGGGACTAGACGCAGGGGGGTTGACGAAGGTTCCCACAGCCTCCCTGGACAGGTTTATGACACCCCATGTCAGTAGAGTTACAGACCATTCAAAAACATTCTGAAGGCTTCTACTTTTGTGAATGAATCTCCTCGGTTTTAGTGTACAGAGTGAATAGGGCGCATGTTTTTTTAACGGTCTGCTCCTTGTGTAGCACACGTTCTCTGCCACACACATTCGCTGTCTTTGTCCCACTGTGTAACACTCACATTCCTTACAGGGACCTTCTTTGCGTTGCTGTACTATAACGATAATATAATGTTTATCTTGATTAACATGAAGTACACAGAGGAATAACTATTTGTACAAGAGTAGAGAAAGTCACGTGAGTGCAACACATTATATTCCTTTTATATCTATCTGGAGTTATCGAGATTATGAATTTATTTCATTTGCATACAATATCTGGATATCTCGGAATGCCTATTTTCACAATACTTTGTGCTTTATTAACGTGAACATATTTTGTGCAGTAACATGTTCTCTCCCTTTGCATATTTTGCGAGTAATACAAAATTATATCTTCTTCCCAAGAAAGATGTTAACCTCTGCAGCATGGAACACCTCCAAATGATTTTTGAGTTATTAATATTAAAGCTATAAAAGGTTGAAGTTAGCTACAGATTTCAAATGACAGAATTTAAAAAAAAATATCTTCTCTTAAGTTAAGGTTAATAAACCAAAATTGAACCAGAGATTTCTGTGTTATAATCAGATAAGTGAAATAATATTTTAAATAGTTGTTTATTAATATGTCATTGTGTGAATTGTTAGCGCAGGATAATAAAATTCGGAATTAAACTTGAATAATTTAGAAACTATAATATATATTATGCTGAAATTTGAAACCACCATACATGACAGACAGTACTGGAAATAACTCATCAGTTACATTGGCTGAAATTTAAATGTTTAGTGTAGCATGTTCTTAAGGAAGGTATCAAGCTTTACGTGCCGTAAACGTACAACACAGGATCACCGGCTTTACTTCTGTTTCGAAGGCAGTTATGCTAAGGATTTTTACCCCTTTAGAATAAAAATAACTTTTACAGAAAATCAAGACACGCATTAATTTTGTCATGAAAATATCTTAAACATATAGGATTAAAATCCAGACTCTTAAGTCTTGTTTGAATACGTATATAAAAATACGAAAAATATTAATGCAATACCTAGGTAGAAGTTTGATCGTTTAAGCAACTTTTTTAAACTATGTTATTTACACACACACACAACTTTTTGTAGAAATGATTATTTTGGTTTCAGCACGTTTCAGAACACATGTTTTCTATGAAATCTCGGTTTAAAATCTGGAGGAAATCCAATATTTCTCCTTAACCCTTTAATGTCCAAGCATACAACAGACTTAGTAAAAATATTTACAAATAATTTCAAACTTATTTATTGATAGTAAATGAAGTTTAATATGAAAATTACATTTGCCATCATTTTACAACATGTTACATATTACATATTTGTAAAAGTGGGCATTAGTGGATGCAAACTGAATCTTTACATGAAGCACACATTTCCTTTAAAACAGCATACAAAGTGTATAAAATGTGTTTCAAACGCCAGAGCTTATGTTTAGAATCTTCTAAAACAATTTCTGTCCTTCTTCAACAATAAATACGCTTCACATTTTCCACACCAAAAAATTGAATTGATATTTTTGGAGGTCTTGCACCGCTCACGTGATTCCTTCCATATGGCTAAGTGATGTGTTTTGTCTTTTTGACAGTCCACACTAGGAACAACACAAGTTGTCTCTCTTCTGTTTGGGTATATCATCAGCACTTGGTCGGCCTCTTTTACGAGGGTTGTTCAATAAAGAACGATCATAATTTTTTACGGCCATAATTTGTTGCACTAAAATTCAATCTTATTATATTCTGTAAGCTTAATGTGAAACAAACGCGCCGTAGTAGTTTCGTTGTTGGTACTCCTGGTTCCCGCCTGTGAGAACCAGGCAAGTTGAGACATGTTCAGTATCGCCTGCCGCTGCAATGGAGGTAACATGCAGTTAAAGTTGATGTTAGAGCAAGATCCGGAGTTTCTTTCAAACGTAATCACTGCTGATGAAACTTGACTACATCATTTTAATCCTAAGAGCAAACAGCAAAGCTCAGTGTGGAAATTCCCTTCATTACCAACTCCCCAAAAAGCAAATGTGGTTGCTTCTGCTGGGTAAGTTATGGTCATCTCGTTCTTTGATATTCATGGAATGATTTATTAGCATGTTGTACCTGCATACACATAAGTAACTGAACAATACTAGAGGGGTATCCTGAAAACATTGCAAGTCCATATTAGGCGCAAAAGATCACATTTCCATGAAGTAGGCTGGATGCTGCAACACGATAATGCGCTGCCGCATATTGCCAATGTTGTTGCTGAATATCTTGCAAAAATCAACGTGAAGTGCATCCTTTACCCTCCGTATAGTCCGGACTTAGCTCCATATGACTATTTTTTATTCCCTAACTTGAAGAAACGCCTTCGTGGGAGGCATTATGTATCATCAGAAACAGTGGTGAAAGCTGTGCAGGCGATTTTGAAGGATCTTTCAAAAAATGGTTTTCAGTATGTCTTTGAAAAATGTCAGAAACGATGGGAAAAGTGTATCGCATTCAGGGGAGAATATTTTGAGAAGGACCATCAAAATTATGAGGATGAGAAGTTACGTTGTCAAAAAAAAAAAAAAAAAAAAAAAAAAAAAAAAAAAAAAAAGATTTGTGATCATTCTTTATTGAACGGCGTTCGTAGATTTGCCATGGCCAGCAAGATTTAGCCCGGCTGCAAGGTCGCATGCTTGATTCCCAGTAGCAATGTACACTTCGCATTTGGCATTCTGAAATAAATGCCTAGAGCTTTCTCTTTTTCTGATCTATTGGTATTTATATTATGTTCAGCCTTTTGGGTACTACATAAATTTGTCTCTTCCACTAGCATATCCAGCGTTTATCAGCAACCAAGCTTTTGCAGTTCTGCAAAGGAGAAGACAGCTGAGCTGGTGTTTCCTTCGGAATTCCGATAAATGGCTGTATGTACCCTTCTTCCACTCCAGGCGTGGTAAAGTATCAACTGGTGATCCTTAATCTAAATCAACATCTGCAGGCAAATTATCAAAAGAGCAGTTTGGCCTACAGAATCACCATGAAGATTTTTGACACTAAGGCTTTCCTCTTCTTCGTTTTATAATTCTGAGAATTCAGACAAATCAGTGTCTAAACTATAGGAAATGTCACAGATATTGTCTTCAGATAACTAAGACAATGATAAAAACACAAATTGACATCTACATTTAAGTTTGTGGGATGACTGTACCGAACCTTAAATGTCCAATATTACACATTTGTAAGGCATGAAAATGTAATGTTATCAGAAGCAGATTAGCTGTTTAAAGCATATAAACGGGTGTAAACCATTTTACCACCATTTTTCTTCAGATTTTTGTCATATTGAAATACACAGAAATGGTTTTATCCCTTAATAATAGTTTACACGCCTTGTGTGCCATTCTTCCTCACCATGAAAATAGCTTAATTCAACTTTACATAGTCACCACCAGGGGCAAATCATTACTGCAGAATCCACCAGAGTGCATTCCTAGGCTTGATACAGATGTGCCACAGCAGGCATTAGAGGACTAGCATGTTTTAAGTAGAAATAATGAGGAAAACTCCCAATGTTACACATATGTAACAAGGTGTATTAAAGGGTTAAGGCAATAGTAGGACTATGATTCTATAACAAAGTTCGAAAAGGAGATGACACATGGACTATTGAAAGCATTTGTACCTATGCCCCTGAGGATGCGGGCGCCTGAAGGAGCGATGACACAAGAGGATGCTATGAGTACTCGGACCTGAGACGAGATGACTGCTGCCAAAACGTTAGCTTATATTACTTGGGCAGGTAATTTTGGTAAGTATAGATGAGGTAATCGAAACAAACATACTGCGTAATCCATTTAGTAAACATGAAGTGTGCCACAACTAGCCGCCAATGACATGACCACAAACGCCCTGAACTTGCAGCTCCTCCTATAAACATTTTTCACACAAATCTATGTGAGCCATCGATAACAGCTAAAACTATTAAAACGCTCTTCCCTTCCTCTGAACGAGCCAATGAATAATCTCGGTCATGTTGTCGGACACAAGGACCGAGAGAGGGTTTAATGACGACTTCCCCTCGGCCGGTAGGAGGTGAATAATTCACCGGCTAAACAATGGGGAGGCAAAGTTTTTTGTCAGCACTCCAATGTGAGAAACAATAAAACACGAACCGCTTTCCCTTCATTTTTATGTGGCTTAAACCCTGATGTTCACATCCACCAATCACTGCGTTAGTGTGCTTTACCACTCTGTGGAGCAAATCGAGTAACATGGCTCCACGAACTACCACAGCTCTCATTTCCTGTCTGCCAAGTTCTTCCCGGTCCTCTGGCGCACCTTCTGGTGGCCTGGGCAGGGCAACTTCCATCAGAGTGGACAAGCCGCTAACTGCGAGTCGAGGCTCATTTGCCTCTATGTAAAATGAATCTTTTACTTTTATTGTAACTTCTATAAGGCCCTAAAAAGCAGCTCAGTGCTCAATGCCCATGCGAACTATTTTGTAATGTTTTCATATTAGTATATACCCGTGTGAAATTCCATGATATAATTTTCAGATTAAAGGAATGAAAAATGTACATGCTATAAAAGAATATAAAATAACACGTTTTAAAGTTTAAGTAACACCATAGTTGCCTTTAATTATAAAAATAAAAGGTTATTCTAAATGATTGTTGCGTTTTTTTTTTTTTTTTAAATTGGAAGAAACACCATTTTAATTGCTACGGTTGGACAAACTCTCAAAGTTTTGTTTTGCATCAACTGTAGTGTATAAGCTACCACCAGATGGCAGTAATGGCAATGTTTAACAAAATAGCGGTTTGCAGAAAGCTTTAGTACTCTTGAATATCATCAACCCGATCCGTTACCAAAGTCTAGAGTCATTTGCGGACAAAATACGGGAAGGAGTCTCCTTTGGACAACTCTGTTCGTAGATGGTACGCTCAGTTTGTGGATACAGGTTGTGAAAAGGCAAAAGCAGTGGGCTGTATCAGAAGCGGATGTGAATCGGATTAGGGACGTTTATCTCCGAAGTCCAAAGAAATAAACTACGAGATATAGCAGGAACTACAAGTACCTCAAACCACAGTACGGCATGTGTTACGAAGGCGCCTGAAGGTAAAGCCATATCGCCTACAAATGTGTCAGGAAGTGAAGCAGCGCATCCAAGCCGCCTTCGAAGTCATCACCGTTGTCATGTTAGCACACTGTCTGCCAGCGCTGAAGGATATTGAGGTACATCACACCTCGACATCACCACCCACACCCCACATTCTCCCATGGGTTTTAGCAAACCACTACCCTGACAATTCTGACTCATCTGTTGCAAGAGATGGACTATCGAGTGTGTAGAGTGATGAAAGGCGCACATATTGAGCACTTGCAACGTATGAAAAAAAAACAACCTTTATGAGTGACAGTGCACAATAAAACAAAATTCATATTCCTACGTCCGTTGCATTGTGAGTTATGAACTTCTGTAAACGCGACAATCATTTACAATAAGCCTTTATATTAATTTATTTTCAAATTTTATGAAACTTAACTGCAATTAAAAAATATTTCATCAAAATTAATGGTGCTATTTAAAATTATCATTTAATATTTAATGACATATTTTTATAGATAGCGCCTACAAAATTAAATACTTTTAAAAGAATAATTGCAACACTTCGAACAATATCCAAAATTCAAACTAAACTATAATAGAAAAGTAATATTTTCAGAACTATTTTATACGAAGTTTAAATTTAATACATTTGACTTAAAAATTTCCTGGATGTGGTGATGATTTGAAATAAATCTTGAAAAGTTGATAATTTTTTAAATGTCAAGCGCGAGTAGAATTAATTTGAGTTGCATTTGCCTTAAGCAGATCATAATGGCTATTTATTCAACAAATACTGGAATACTGGCATTATTTCCATGGAGAATTTATTCATCTTTTTCGTGGGGTTAGTCATTGCTGCTTTATTGAATTGTAGTTTTAAATAGTCCTACCTTCCTGAAGGTTTTATTTATTTCTCTATGTCCTAGATACGCAAAAAGAAAGGAACTTCAAAGTCATCACATAGCGACTAGCTCTAGAAACATTTGACTATCACTTAAGCTTACAGTATACCTTATTTCTATTCTATATACGTAATAAAACAATTTCTGAAAACGTTTACCTCGATTTACATTAAAAAAGTTTTTCAGGAATGTCTTACACAACAGTGAGAAGAAAAGGTCATGTGAGTGCAACACAAGTTTTAATTCTCATAGTTTAGTTATCTCTAAAACTTGTATATCTGTGTTTTTGGGGTGGAACACAATACTTGCAAATGCCGTCGATGTATTTTCCTGATTAAATATAATTTGGGAAGCAGACTGTAAACAGTCAGACAGAGTGAGAGATAGAGATAGTGATCAGGACTGAGTAGAAAGTTAAAAACGCATTAATTACTTTGAAATCTCTGTGCGCGTCATTTTGTTGTTGCTGTTATGATCACGTGAACCTCCCCCTACCTCTTCCCAATTTCCTGAAAGTTTCATAAATCCTCGGAATATTACGAACCATATATTAAAAATTCTAATTACTGATAAAATTAATGGGTTATAGACCGTGCGCCTATATCAGTAAATCAATGAAAGAGGAGTCTGTAGGTGAAATGTTTAAAGGAATCCATTTGCATACTCAGTAATGATTCCCGTGTGTTACACGTATAAACTATTTCGGAATTGAACTTGATTTACCGTAATATCTAACAAGTAGGAAACACGAATAAATATACACAACTGAATTATGCAATACAACGTCCGAATATTGGATACTAAATGTAAAGTAGATACAGACCAATCCTAATCAATGTTTAATCACGTTCACTGATCCGGCGTAGCTTATTTGTTCTTTCACATTATCTTCGTGGAAGTGTAATCGATTTATTTTAATATTTTGTATTGTCAGATACCTCCTGCAGGATAAAGTCACCAATACAACGGTATATTTCTTATTGGCAAGAATTGTGTAATACAGCACCTTAATTAGTTCTCTTTTTTGTCTTTCATTCTATTTAGATTACATTAACAGTGCTCTATTTCCCTTTATTTAATTTTTTTTCACTGTAACTGCTTCGTTTTTCGAAATAACCTTATAGTGTGACATTTCTCAGTTTCCGCTGTCACTTCACATGATAAAGTGGTATGCTTAAATCCGTGTCACTACATTGGTATGGTCCAGAGCAGTTTCCACTGTCACTTCACTGCTATGATTTACTTCACTTTTCAGATCTTACTACAATTTCAGAAATGAGATTCAGACAACATTTTTCCATCACTTCACTCATGTGATTTAGTCACTGATGTGATTTAGTTCAGCTCTCGCTGTCACTTCACTAAGATGATTTATCTTAATTCTTCCCCTCGCTTCAATAAGTAATTTAGTTCAGGTTCACTGTCACTTCACTGATGTCATTTAGTTCAGTTCGCACTGTCACTTCACTAATGTGATTTACTGCTTGGCTCTCACTAAGGCGGCCCGGGTTCGATCCCAGGCGACCGCAAAGTGAGATTTGTGGAGGACAACACGGTGCTGGGGCAGGTTTTCTCCGGGACCTCCCGTTTCCCACGCCATCTCATTCCACCGGTGCTCCATCTTCATCTCATGCACCATCAGTGTCACCGCCTGCGGTGCCATATGTAGTAAAAGCGGGAGTTAAACACTACACATTACTAGTGTGATTTAGTTCTGTTCTCACTCTCACTTCACTAATGTCATTTGGTTCAGTTCTCACTGTCACTTCAGTAATGTTTTCACTGTTCTCACTGTCACTTTTCTAAGATGATTTATCTTAATTCTTCCCCTAGTAAATCAAGTTAGTTCAGTTCTCACTCTCACTTCACTAATGTGATTCGGTCCAGTTCTTACTGTCACTTCACTAAGATGATTTATCTTAATTCTTCCCCTAGTAAAGCAAGTTAGTTCAGTTCTCACTCTCACTTCACTAATGTGATTCGGTCCAGTTCTTACTGTCACTTCACTAAGATGATTTATCTTAATTCTTCCCCTAGTAAAGCAAGTTAGTTCAGTTCTCACTCTCACTTCACTAATGTGATTCGGTCCAGTTCTTACTGTCACTTCACTAAGATGATTTATCTTAATTCTACACCTAGTAAAGCAAGTTAGTTCAGTTCTCACTCTCACTTCACTAATGTGATTCGGTCCAGTTCTTACTGTCACTTCACTAAGATGATTTATCTTAATTCTTCACCTAGTAAAGCAAGTTAGTTCAGTTCTCACTCTCACTTCACTAATGTGATTCGGTCCAGTTCTTACTGTCACTTCACTAAGATGATTTATCTTAATTCTTCCCCTAGTAAAGCAAGTTAGTTCAGTTCTCACTTTCACTTCACTAATGTGATTTACTACTTGGCTCTCACTAAGGCGGCCCGGGTTCGATCCCAGGCGACCGCAAAGTGAGATTTGTGGAGGACAACACGGTGCTGGTGCAGGTTTTCTCCGGGACCTCCCGTTTCCCACGCCATCTCATTCCACCGGTGCTCCATCTTCATCTCATGCACCATCAGTGTCACCGCCTGCGGTGCCATATGTAGTAAAAGCGGGAGTTAAACACTACACATTACTAGTGTGATTTAGTTCTTTTCTCACTCTCACTTCACTAATGTCATTTGGTTCAGTTCTCACTGTCACTTCAGTAATGTTTTCACTGTTCTCACTGTCACTTTTCTAAGATGATTTGTCTTAATTCTTCCCCTAGTAAAGCAAGTTAGTTCAGTTCTCACTCTCACTTCACTAATGTGATTCGGTCCAGTTCTTACTGTCACTTCACTAAGATGATTTATCTTAATTCTTCACCTAGTAAAGCAAGTTAGTTCAGTTCTCACTCTCACTTCACTAATGTGATTCGGTCCAGTTCTTACTGTCACTTCACTAAGATGATTTATCTTAATTCTTCACCTAGTAAAGCAAGTTAGTTCAGTTCTCACTCTCACTTCACTAATGTGATTCGGTCCAGTTCTTACTGTCACTTCACTAAGATGATTTATCTTAATTCTTCCCCTAGTAAAGCAAGTTAGTTCAGTTCTCACTCTCACTTCACTAATGTGATTCGGTCCAGTTCTTACTGTCACTTCACTAAGATGATTTATCTTAATTCTTCCCCTAGTAAAGCAAGTTAGTTCAGTTCTCACTCTCACTTCACTAATGTGATTCGGTCCAGTTCTTACTGTCACTTCACTAAGATGATTTATCTTAATTCTTCACCTAGTAAAGCAAGTTAGTTCAGTTCTCACTCTCACTTCACTAATGTGATTCGGTCCAGTTCTTACTGTCACTTCACTAATATGATTTATCTTAATTCTTCCCCTAGTAAAGCAAGTTAGTTCAGTTCTCACTCTCACTTCACTAATGTGATTCGGTCCAGTTCTTACTGTCACTTCACTAATATGATTTATCTTAATTCTTCCCCTAGTAAAGCAAGTTAGTTCAGTTCTCACTCTCACTTCACTAATGTGATTCGGTCCAGTTCTTACTGTCACTTCACTAAGATGATTTATCTTAATTCTTCTCCTAGTAAAGCAAGTTAGTTCAGTTCTCACTCTCACTTCACTAATGTGATTCGGTCCAGTTCTTACTGTCACTTCACTAAGATGATTTATCTTAATTCTTCCCCTAGTAAAGCAAGTTAGTTCAGTTCTCACTCTCACTTCACTAATGTGATTCGGTCCAGTTCTTACTGTCACTTCACTAAGATGATTTATCTTAATTCTACACCTAGTAAAGCAAGTTAGTTCAGTTCTCACTCTCACTTCACTAATGTGATTCGGTCCAGTTCTTACTGTCACTTCACTAAGATGATTTATCTTAATTCTTCACCTAGTAAAGCAAGTTAGTTCAGTTCTCACTCTCACTTCACTAATGTGATTCGGTCCAGTTCTTACTGTCACTTCACTAAGATGATTTATCTTAATTCTTCCCCTAGTAAAGCAAGTTAGTTCAGTTCTCACTTTCACTTCACTAATGTGATTTACTACTTGGCTCTCACTAAGGCGGCCCGGGTTCGATCCCAGGCGACCGCAAAGTGAGATTTGTGGAGGACAACACGGTGCTGGTGCAGGTTTTCTCCGGGACCTCCCGTTTCCCACGCCATCTCATTCCACCGGTGCTCCATCTTCATCTCATGCACCATCAGTGTCACCGCCTGCGGTGCCATATGTAGTAAAAGCGGGAGTTAAACACTACACATTACTAGTGTGATTTAGTTCTTTTCTCACTCTCACTTCACTAATGTCATTTGGTTCAGTTCTCACTGTCACTTCAGTAATGTTTTCACTGTTCTCACTGTCACTTTTCTAAGATGATTTGTCTTAATTCTTCCCCTAGTAAAGCAAGTTAGTTCAGTTCTCACTCTCACTTCACTAATGTGATTCGGTCCAGTTCTTACTGTCACTTCACTAAGATGATTTATCTTAATTCTTCACCTAGTAAAGCAAGTTAGTTCAGTTCTCACTCTCACTTCACTAATGTGATTCGGTCCAGTTCTTACTGTCACTTCACTAAGATGATTTATCTTATTCTTCACCTAGTAAAGCAAGTTAGTTCAGTTCTCACTCTCACTTCACTAATGTGATTCGGTCCAGTTCTTACTGTCACTTCACTAAGATGATTTATCTTAATTCTTCCCCTAGTAAAGCAAGTTAGTTCAGTTCTCACTCTCACTTCACTAATGTGATTCGGTCCAGTTCTTACTGTCACTTCACTAAGATGATTTATCTTAATTCTTCCCCTAGTAAAGCAAGTTAGTTCAGTTCTCACTCTCACTTCACTAATGTGATTCGGTCCAGTTCTTACTGTCACTTCACTAAGATGATTTATCTTAATTCTTCACCTAGTAAAGCAAGTTAGTTCAGTTCTCACTCTCACTTCACTAATGTGATTCGGTCCAGTTCTTACTGTCACTTCACTAATATGATTTATCTTAATTCTTCCCCTAGTAAAGCAAGTTAGTTCAGTTCTCACTCTCACTTCACTAATGTGATTCGGTCCAGTTCTTACTGTCACTTCACTAAGATGATTTATCTTAATTCTTCCCCTAGTAAAGCAAGTTAGTTCAGTTCTCACTCTCACTTCACTAATGTGATTCGGTCCAGTTCTTACTGTCACTTCACTAAGATGATTTATCTTAATTCTTCACCTAGTAAAGCAAGTTAGTTCAGTTCTCACTCTCACTTCACTAATGTGATTCGGTCCAGTTCTTACTGTCACTTCACTAAGATGATTTATCTTAATTCTTCACCTAGTAAAGCAAGTTAGTTCAGTTCTCACTCTCACTTCACTAATGTGATTCGGTCCAGTTCTTACTGTCACTTCACTAAGATGATTTATCTTAATTCTTCACCTAGTAAAGCAAGTTAGTTCAGTTCTCACTCTCACTTCACTAATGTGATTCGGTCCAGTTCTTACTGTCACTTCACTAAGATGATTTATCTTAATTCTTCACCTAGTAAAGCAAGTTAGTTCAGTTCTCACTCTCACTTCACTAATGTGATTCGGTCCAGTTCTTACTGTCACTTCACTAAGATGATTTATCTTAATTCTTCCCCTAGTAAAGCAAGTTAGTTCAGTTCTCACTCTCACTTCACTAATGTGATTCGGTCCAGTTCTTACTGTCACTTCACTAAGATGATTTATCTTAATTCTTCCCCTAGTAAAGCAAGTTAGTTCAGTTCTCACTCTCACTTCACTAATGTGATTCGGTCCAGTTCTTACTGTCACTTCACTAAGATGATTTATCTTAATTCTTCCCCTAGTAAAGCAAGTTAGTTCAGTTCTCACTCTCACTTCACTAATGTGATTCGGTCCAGTTCTTACTGTCACTTCACTAAGATGATTTATCTTAATTCTTCACCTAGTAAAGCAAGTTAGTTCAGTTCTCACTCTCACTTCACTAATGTGATTCGGTCCAGTTCTTACTGTCACTTCACTAAGATGATTTATCTTAATTCTTCACCTAGTAAAGCAATTTAGTTCAGTTTTCACTCTCACTTCACTAATGTGATTCGGTCCAGTTCTTACTGTCACTTCACTAAGATGATTTATCTTAATTCTTCACCTAGTAAAGCAATTTAGTTCAGTTTTCACTGTCACTTCAATAATGTGATTTGGTTCAGCTTTGATTTTGATTCTCTAATGCGATTACTTGGATCTCACGTTCACTTCATTTATGTGGTCTAGTTCAGTTCTCACTTTCACTTCACTTATGTCATCTAGTTCAGTTCTCATGTTCGCTTCACTTATGCGATTTATTATGCGTTTCAAATGGGAAAAGTTCTGGAGTCCAGCTAATCAGATACCGTATCACACTCAGCGTTGCCAGCTTGTTACCCCACTCCTTTTATATTTCCCTCTCTCTCGCACACTCACACAACATGCAGGTCTGCTTGGCGTAGACGTAAGGGTAACAAAATTATATTTTACAAACTTCTACAATGATGCAGTTGCCAAAATCAAAATTGGAAAAATGAGTTTCGCAAATTATGTATATTTTAAAATATCATAACTATAATTATAGATCATGAATTACCTGTTTTTCTAATCCAATGGAACTGCCAGTGGCTCATCCATATCGCTGTCAATGTCACTTCCGTTAAGAGACAATTCGTCATTGTCACTGTCTTCATCGTCTGAGTCTTGCAAATTTATGATTATAGGCTCCAAAATCTCATCACGTGATATTTCTTTCTTAAAATCATCTTCTTGAAAGCTTTATGCGTGCCTCACGCAGTTTTCCCAGTCCTATTGTGTTACCTTGTCAATTTTTTCGTGAAAAAGTCGTTTAGCGTCCGTCAATTTAAAAGTATTATTTCTGTTTGCAATCCCCTTTTTTATTTGAGCCCACACCAACTCAATTGGATTATATTGGCAGTGGTAAGGTGGGAGGCGTATTACCTCGTGTCCCATTTCAATTGCAAGTCGAGCCAGCTGATACACTTTTTCCGTGTTTTTAAATGGAAGTACTCTTTGCAATAACTCATTTTTAGTTTCAGTTCCCGAAATTTTTTTGAAAAACCTGTACACCTTAAAAATAATGCTTCGAGCCTGACTTCGCAATACATGTCTTTTTCACTCGCCACTAAATTCACCGTAAGGAGCCATTGCACTATTTAACTCTTACTCTACTGTTGTGTAAAGAACAAGTGAATGATATTGAACTGAACTCTCCAGAGTAAATAAACACTTCCTATCCAGCATTCATTTATAACTATAATCATACAACATTCCACAGGCTAACAGGAAATGAAGTGTTTGCTCTTTCTCAAATTTAACACCTTGACTTACTCACCGTAATTCTTTTATCATCAACCACTTTGAACTCTCTAGAGTAAATAGAGATTACGAACCATTCATAAACAAAGATATAATGTGACCAGACACGTTCTGTCAGGGTAACAGGAAATTTATTGTTTCCTCTAGCTCGAATTGGATTAATAAAAGTAATTGTTTCATCACGTCATATCAAACATTTACGTTTCAGTTCTGAGTAATTAAAAATACCTATACGTACACGCTTACATGCCAAATTCATACAGTGCTTACGTCGCGATTTATTGTTATAAAACAGGTAATAGTGGTTTATTTATTTGTATTAGAAAACTATTTGAGCTAAAAATATGGCGTTTTCATGGTTATGTTAGATACATTACTTTCTACCTTCCAAATGAATAAGTTTCGGCAAAATCTGAATTTTTGTCTAAGCGCGAATAGTATTTCATACAGATTGACACACCACTTAGAGGGAATGCAATACGACAACACCGCAGGACTCCGATTAGTTGCTCACCTAGTAGTATTCAAGGACCAACACCTTCCCATTTGAAACACATAATAGCTTAGTTTTTAATGATGTTTCAATAAGTGATAAGGCTCATTTCTAATGCCGAATCACTAATGTGATTTAGTTCAACATTTACTGTCACTTGATTTTGTTCAATATTTCACTTCATTAATATGATTTAGTTCAGTTATTAGTTCAATAGTTACGCGGTTTCACTTACATGATATAGTTCAGTTGTCACTGAAGTTTCACTTATATGATCTAGTTCAGTTTTCGCTTTCACTTCACCGATGTACTTTAATTTAGTTTACCCTATCATTTCATTAGTCGGATTTAGTTCAGTTCAACCTTTCAATTCAATAACAAGATTAATTTAGTTCCCACCGTCACTGTACTAAGTGATATACTTCAGTTCTTATGTCAGTACACAAATGTGAATTAGTTTCAGTTTTCACTGTCACTTCACTCCTGCGATAGAGTTTTAAGTTTCAGCGTCACTTCACTTACGTAATTTATTTCAATTTTTCTCTGACAGTTCTCGACTTCATAGCGGCGTAGTCAAATACACGCGGACCGTTTCTTTCTTCCGTTTCACTCGCATGGCACGGAAATAAAATTTCTTTAATCACTCGCAAATGCAGTCCACCACATTCGTAACAACTGGCATCACAACAGTTTCATATCGCATTCAGAACGACATGTGCCAATTCTCTTTTTCTTTAATCTTTTCTGAAAAGCAACTCAAAAGATTTAAGATATTTTTATGACAAAAGAAATGTATACCTTGAGTTTGTGGTAACAGACTCTGAAGTCCTGCTCATCATGAATCCCTTTTGCTTAGATGTGGAACGTGAGAGATACACAAATCTTACTATAGAGAAAACATAGTCTCTATAAAGCAATTTATGTGAAATAGACATTTAGTTCCTTCTTGCTGGTTTGCATTTTGAAACCATTACATCGAACAGCTCTAAAAATATTTGTGCTGAAGTAAGTCGTGTGATTGCAACAGATTCTTGTTTGTTTTGTTTTGAGGGCTTACATAATGGACGGCCCTGGTCAAGGGGTGACTCCCTAAAAGCAGGGACATTACTGTCAATATGGAAGTGCCCGCCATACATCAAGGTAACGTCACCATCAGTCACGTGACTTCTGTACCAAAAACCAAACTCCACTCAGAGTGGAAACTTGCTTCACACCGCAAACAAACACTCCATAAGAGTGCAGCACAAGTTGGCAATTCTATGTGTAACAGTCACGCTTCATGACACAGACAACGAACAATTATAAATACTACGAGATATGTTAGTCTTGAGCTCACGTATTTGCTGCATTCACATAACCTTCTTTACTCATTCTTCCAAAACCTACTTCCAGAATATTTTCAAAATAATTCCTGTTCATCGCAATAAACGAATTGGTAAATAAAATAGTTTCTCTATCTTTTATGGCTTAATAATCATACAAAGTTATAAATATATACATTAGATGTTTATCCTTCTTATCGCAGCGAGACGAAGCGTCTCAGTAAAGTGGTGGAAAAACTGAAATATTCACAGAGTTCAGCAGAATTAGACTTAAAGAAAAACATACAATTAAGCGATATGCTTTCTGTTGATAAAGGTAAACATAAATATAAATTCACTTAAGAACACAGAGTTTACAGGAAATACGTAACAAATTCAAATATAATTTACTTTTAATCGAACTATCTTAAAAATATGGCATTAAATTAAATTAAAGAGCCACTGTTTAGAAATTTAGGCGCTCAGAGTAATAACGGCATATCCCAACCAAACTTCATTTTGAGATAAATGTCATTTCAGTTCTTTATTTTTCCTTTAAAAAATGGAGAGTAGTTAACATTAAGACTTGATATTTTCTGGGTATATAAATTAAAGGATTTCAAGTCTATGTGCAAATTGTTGAACCATTATGATTAATAGTTTCCTTTAATTTGTTTTCTTTATTAGAACCAAAAGTATGCAAAACAGAAAAAATGGTGCAAAATAAACTTTTGCTTCATTTTACATCTTCAAATACATAATCCAGCTCTATTTCCATATCTCCTCATTTTTCGTCATCAACTTTCTTCTGTTTATTACCCATTCAGTTGCCTTTATCACTCGTTTCTCCCCCCCCCCTCTTTTGAGATTCAGGAATAACCTCTGTAGATGGCACCATATTCACTCCGTTCACTACAACGTCATGAATCCTAAATAAAGCGGTCATAAATAAAACACGCATTGTTGGGATGTTATTTTTACACTGAATGTGTACGTTTTCGCTAGGAGCAAATTTTAAAGTTGGAAAAAGTAAGCTTTAGCATATCCCAATTCGTTTGATACTTCTTCACATGAAAGGTAAGCGGCAGCTGTGCGTGGTTACGCTTCTATCCCAAAATTTGATGTCGGTTGGGATATGCCGTTTTTATCCTGAGACCCTCAATTAAAAAGTAAGCAAAATTAAATCTCATTAGTTTTTATAATCATTTCAGAATTCTATATATATATATATATATATATATATATATATATATATATATATATATATATACTTCATATCAAGGTAACTATTTGAAGATGCCATATTACAATAGATATGAGCAAGTACCTATGTGGATTTAAAATTATATACTCTTTCTATTTGAGGAAATTGAAGCTTCTGGAAAACTTAAAGCAATAACAAGGAATATCTTACAAATGTTCAGCTGCACAAAAAGGATATCAATGGTATACTTTACGAGGTGTACAATTGCTATGCAGTAAGATTTTGTTTATTTCTTACAATTTACTAGCCATAGGGAAGTCTTTCAGATCGAAGAACAAATTCGATTCTATTCCCAGAAAATTCAAGACCTCAATTTCTTTTGTCTTGAAAATATTTCAAACGTATAATATTTAATAACACCTTTAGAGAAATTTTTGAGAAAACCAGAATTTTCAAAAGTTGTTTTCCTAAAGGTTAGACTGCGGTTAGAGACTTTAGTTGAAAATCGTATCTTGAAGTTCAATATCAAGTTTAATATAAATCAAATTCTCTTTTATGAATTATGCTTCCATAGACAAAGAACAACATTTTTTAAAAGCGCATAGTTCACTTCAGAGATAAAAAAACAGGCATTTCCACTGAAATAATGGTATAAAGTTGTTCGTGAAATAGAACGCTTTTTCTATCTGCAATACAAGAGATAGAGAAAGAAAAAATAAGGGAAAAAATAAGGAAAAAGGTTTTAAGAGGAATTTATCTTGAAATCTTCACATAAAACACTTAATGGAGTAAAATAGTCTAGCTACGTGATAGATAGATATAATATATAGGACATTTCATTCTTTTAATTATTTTCTTGTACTTTATTGTTTTTGCTGGGCACTACAAAATATTTCCTATATTACCATAATTCAGCTTCCATCATTCGTAGATATTCTGATGCTTAGGTCCATGGCTGTATTTTCTGATTAATACAATCAACCTTCAAGCCAAAATCTCAATAAATACACAAGCGCTTGATCTAAATGACGTTCTGTCATTGTTGTTTGAACAAATAAACGCTTGGCTCGGCTCTTTTAATGAGTAAGCCAGTCTATAGTTCCCTTTAATCCTCCTAAATTCAGACTAAAATCGGTTCTGTATTCACCAATTATTATTTATTATATCCTGTTAAATACACACATCGTAAATAAGCTTTACCATAAAGCATGGTTTGTGCTGGACAGAAGCAAAGGATGATTTTGTACAGCTACATACACAAAACGTTGCACGGTACGTGCAGCTTGAATACATCACATGGTTCTTTTAGTTAGTGGTATGCCAGTGTACACTTGCCTTTAATTCTCCTAAAATCAGTGTACAAACTGTTCTATATTCATGAATTATTTTGTTTGTCCAACTGGAATATCAGGTTCTTTTCCGTTGTTTTACGGTTTGTCCCTGTAGCATTAAGACTTGATTTACATTTGTCTAATAGCCTTGCAGCGCCCACCTCTGTAGGGTGGTGGTAGCGTTTCTGCCTCTAGTTCAAGAGGTCCTGTGTTTGAATATAGGTCAGGTAAGTTATCTAGATAACCTTTACGGAGTTTTTCCTTATCATGAAAGATGAATGTCTGGTAACTCTAAGATCTATGACCCTTGGACTCATATGAGTACCATGTTATTCATCATCCGATATAACGTAATGCTGGAGGAGTAAATAAAACAAAAGATACTTTTGCATTTCTTTGAGGGCATTTAAAAATGTTACACAAGGCACTTAAATAATATTTAAAAGTGTCCCCAAAATTAAACCTTATTTATTACTGTCTTCACAGAGGGTCTTTAGTTGACAAAATATGTACTTCAGGACAGAAATCAACTTTAAATCAAGTTGTGACTATTTTAAATTACACAAAATGGAGGAGTTTGATCTCCAGATTATTTTATGTGCTATGTCAGGAAATGGGAGCTGAGCATATGCAATTGCCGTTACACACTGAGGTCAGGAGGCTTTCACATGACTGTGTACTGTCGACAATTTTTTAGCTGAGAAATGAGGTTTATTTGTTTTTATACGAACAAGATTTTAATTTGAAGGACTATTTTCATGATGACATCTGGATGTTTAGATTGGCATACTTGTTGACATCTTCAGAAGACTCAATGACATCAACAAGTCACCTCAAGGCATCAGTACAACTACCTTTATGGTCCATTATAAAATATAATAAAAACTGATTAAGAAACTAGAATTAGCAGGAAAGCAAATTGTAAAAAATAATTTGTCAAAGTTTCATTGTCTTGAAAACTTTGTTGAGGAAATTGAAATCAACGTGAGTCCTGAAGTGGTAGCTGAGGTACTGGAACACTGCAAGCATTTGATAGCACAGTTCAAGAGTTACTTCACAGAAGATATTACTTCGGAGCTTTGGATAAAACATCCGTTTTTACAAATGAAAAATACCGTGCCACATCATTTTTGTTCCTAAAGAAAGAGAAGAATAACTTGAACTTACTTGCGACAGTAGCTTGGAGATATGTTTGTCTACCACATGTTTGTCTGCCTTCGTGTTAACTGTGATTTAAGACTGAGACTTACAAAAGTCTTCCTGACGTCAGAAGCTTAGTATCAGCAAAAGCAAGTTCATCGGTCTCATTAGTTGGTCAGATCGCCTCGTAACTAACATTGAGAACCTAGTTCTATGTGAACATCCTACTTTCTTTGTTATTCATTTCTTTAAATAATATTTTATTATGATTTGTTATACCAAGTTTCTGGAATGTTCTAATAAGCACTAATAAATATTATTGAAATCTTTTAAGATACAAGATACATTCTTCAAAGGTATCGTCCTAGTACAGTAATAGTTGTTTGATTGGGGCTTAATTACTGTTTAGACTTCTTGTGTGTTGAAATTGCACCTGACATGTTTTTAAATTTTTATTAGTGATCAAGCGGTATTTGAGTATTTAGTGCACCTAATTGGAGGTACGCAAGAAAAAATGTGTGAAAACCCCTGTTATAGCTAATTAAGAAAAACATGTCGAGCATTCAATTTTACTGATAACCTTAATGAATACACAAACGCTTGAGGTAAACAACGTTCTCACGTATACTTTAATTCAAAACAAATAAAGTCGTTTGATCCAACCCGTTTAATTAGTGAGTCTACATTTCGCTTTAAATTTTCTCAAATTGGATTAAAATCCCAAAACTTGTTGAGGCTCTAGAATTAAACTGTTCATGAATCCTTGAACTAGAAACTGCAATTATTGAAGTATTATACCTGATAACTTCTAAAGTATCAATAATTTGACAGTTAAAAATAACCGTATTAGTGAGAGGCGTGGTTTTTTGTAAGTCACTGAAATAATAAATGAGGGAATTCCCATGCAGCTACGACGGCTGCTATGGACTGCGGATAATGTATCAAAGTAAAACACTTTTGCCATGTAAGTAATTATTATTAATAAACGCACATAAGTCCTGCCTACCTCATGATTACCCATTAGAGTTTCTATATTACTAAATTAAGTTTTTTTTTTTTATTTGCATTCTGAATACAAATTTTACTTTATGACTAAATAATTTCTAAGATTTTTTTTCCTTTTTAATTACCACAATTGACACTGTTCGTATTTGAGGACAATATTATTTCTTAGGCTAATATGGTTCTTAGACTAGATTATCGGAACGTCTAATTGCCTAAGGACGTCTCTTCGTATTCAGTAATACTAACAACTGAATATTTGGATATCATCTAAATGTCATCATCAGGGATGCAGATCTGAAGTAGCTCTTCTTTCTGTTTTCAAAAATTAAATATAAAATGCATAATCATTTTATAAGGTGAAGTAGTGAATATTATATAAACCTGGTTTCTGAGACACCTCAGGAATAAATGCTTTAAGGACTAGTTTCATTGAATGCAAAAGCTTCTAGTGTCGCCCTTCTGTTGTAAGTATATCGTAGACAAATAAAAAATAATTGCACCAGAGCGGGATTAACGTTTATCAAGATAATCACCGGACATTCATAACACAGTGGCAACTCGTATGGTAATGAATGTGTACTTATCTCGCTTAATGAAGATCCACTTGTGGGTTCACATAATGGTATTAATTGTTTACCTTTGTAAACAAAGAGGCAGACCTTCAAGTTCGGACTGTAGGGGGAGTGTACCCGAAACAAGACGCACGCTGATGAAGTGGGAGGGGCGCATTAGTTCGGTGACCCCGTACAGATGATGTGTTACCGTTCCTCCTTCACTACAGGATGTTCAACAATCTCCTAAATTATGGGTAATCTTTCCGTGTACTGTACGTAAACGAGGACTACACCGAAAAATACAACCGGGATTAATGCTGAGAAGGCCAAATAACTTTATTATACATCAAAATGTTGTGCTTTAACATCAACGCAATTTTGTGCCCGCCTCTGTAGTACTGACGCAACGTATCTGCCTTACTTTCTCGGTACATCTTCGAATCTTGGTCAGGATGAGTTATCTAGATAAGGTTTTCTCCGGGGTTTTCATTTATCCTGAAAGATGAATGTCTGGTAACTCTAAGCTCTATGGACGCTAGAGTTATTTGAGTATCATTTCATTCATCGTCCGATATAACTTAATGTTGGAGAACGTAAATTAAGAAAATAGAGTTTGAACATTTTTCACCTAGTTTCTGCCACATTTGGGGTAAACAGACATTTGTGTACCTTTTAGCAGTAACTATACTTCTACCTTTTAAGCTATAGTAGCAATATGACCCGTTTTAGGAAACAAAAAATAGGTATTTTCTTACCAGCACGAATTCGTCGTACTTAAACAAGCTTACGTTCAGTTTGAAAGATCATTTGAGCTAATGTTCTTTTATTTTCAGGACTTAAACAATTAATCCCAGATTGAACAATAGTAACGATGTTCCAAAGCGACATCTTTAAATTTTTCGGCATCAATTAGTGCGTTTTTTTTTTTTTTTTTTTTTTTTTTTTTTTGATCGGCAGTGTCAGTTTATGTGGAAACCATCAGCAATTTTTACAGGTCTAACTTTTGATGTAAAATATTTGTATTTAAATCATACCAAAACACAATACCACTGGAATAGATTCGTCATTTAACCGTCGATCCTCTTCGAGCATTACAGGGGCAATATTTTCATCACTAATACCATTCCTTGGACGTTCTTTACGAAATACATAAAAAGAATTTGTTTTGAATTCGCTATACCAATTATAAATTTTGTCTTTTTGCTAAATGCATGTTTAGCCTTATCTTGACATTGTTTAGGCTTTAATGACGATTTAAAATAGTAAAAACTCAGTGGTCAGAAATGTTTTCATATCTGTGTGAATACAAAATCTTTCAATAATTACTTATCATTTTAAAATAAATGACACAAAAATTATGTGAGTTAATTATCCAGGACTAGATTCTCCTAACAACCTAGAAAAAATGGGAAAAACCTTTTCAATGGTTGGTTCGCCGTGAAGGATTTGAAATTAGAACTTCTCGAATGAGAGTTGGACACGTTATCGTGGCGACATTTGAAAAAATAAAACAACTGAATTATTCAGTTACTCCTTTAATTTTTGATGTAGAAAATCACCATTATTTGTTCAGTTTCTCATCTAAAGTAAGTGTGGGAAGTATTGTGTTGTACACAAAGATTGAACGACGAGTTTTCAGCTAAAATAAAACGAACATCCTAAAAAGTTCAAAAGTATATGTCCCTTTTTTTAATCTCAAAAAGCAAAAATCACTTAAATACTAAACGTAGGAACCTAACAATAATATCACACGAAGATTTAAAGGCAATCTCTCCACCCCATACTAACCTTACACAGAATATTTTTCTTAAACTGATTTTTTCTAAAGTGCCTCTTAACAATTATGATTAAAATACCACCTGTTTAAGACATTTTCATGAGAAATGGAATGCCTAAGTATATCCTGAAAATTCCTCTTCATTCTGGATGTCTTGAGATTGGCAAAATGTTTTACTATAAACAAATGTACATATAACTCGCAGGAAAAACGGAGTTTATACCTTATATGTGTTTTGAGTAAACAGTTTGTGAGATATTACTTGTCACTTGTCTGAATATTCTAATACTCATACTTTTCTCATCGGCAGTCTTTATTCATTTTTGGTCGCGCCGTGGCTCAGTGGTTAGACCGCTTGGCTCTCACCTTGGCGGCCCGGGTTCGATCCCAGGCGACTGCAAAGTGAGATTTGTGGCGGACAACACGGCGCTGGGGCGGGTTTTCTCCGGGATCTCCGGTATCCCCCGCCATCTCATTCCACCGGTGCTCCATCTTCATCTCATGTATCATCAGTGTCATCGCCTGCGGTGCCCTATGTAGTAAAAGCGGGCGTTAAACACTACACATTTAATTTATTCGTTTTTAAAATAGAAACAGAACGGAGCCCTCCTCTGTAGCGTGGTTATAGCGCGTCTGTCCCACGTACAAGAGGTCTCGAATTTCCGACAGGGTAAGTTACCTGGATAAGCCCTTTTCCAATTTTGCCCTATATGACTAAACATTGAAGAATGTAATTTTTTAAAAAAGCTGAATTTTAAAGTTTTCGTATAGAAATCAGGCTTAAAAAGATTTGAGTGTCCGTTAAAGTCTACCGTACTCCTACATCCCCTTATAACTACAAGAAAATCAGCAATAAGATAATTTCTGCAAATTTAGTTTTAGGTATATAGGTCCATCATCGTGAATAGCAGATCAATGTCGGTTAGCTATGTGTAGGAAAATAAAATAAAATCAGAACCTAATTGGCTGAACTACAGCAGCGCAAGTTACCATTTGACTATGACTTTGATAACACTTTGTAGCTAAACATAAATCAGTTGGAGCATTTAATGTCATTTTGGTATCTAGCCATGATAACCAAAACATTCAAGTTTCAAACTCCGGCTATGGTATTTGTTATTTACATTGAAATAAAACCTTATAGTTGTTTACTGAAGCAGCTGTCGACAGATAAAGTTTAGTACAAGATGAGCTCACCCAGAACTTGGGGCAAACTCACACTGGATATCCCGTGTTCTGTTTCACTTAAATAAGCCGGTTATTCATCTATTGCAGACCCTTTTTAGCTATTCGGCTCGTTATGGTTTGAATGGGAATGTGCCAATTTGGATGTGATGACTGTGAAAACCACTAATGGCTTTCACTTTCCTATAAACTGTAAATCTAGCGTTCAAATCCCATCAGCAAGTTCTATACAAGGGGAACGAGATGATCCGTTGTTGACGGAAATTAGATTTTTGTTGAGATATCCGAGGGACGAGAGAGAATTCAATTAACGTGTGTTATTTCGATATGAAAGGATCAGATTAAACTTGCTGTATAAAGACCACATCTATAGCTCCACTTCAGGCACCACGTCACTGATATACCACATGACTTGCTCTACTCATTCCACATACAAAATTCTATTTCTAGTTTATTATTTAATCGAGATAAAACATAGTTTCATATATGTACACTCACTATCACTTCTCTACTTATTTTTGTACAAACTGTTCATAAAAACTCTTATTATTCCATTTGCTTTATGTTAATCGAAATAGATATTTCTACAAATGATTTTAGTATACATTTTTCTTGTACGTACAGCGGGTAACATGAGAATACTTTAGATTTTAAGCGAAAATCAAAACCTTTAACATCTGGTTGCTATATGATGGCTTTGAAACTGGATTCCAACTCAAAAAATTGGGAATATGATTTCGACTTTGAGAATATATAATAATTCGAATGTTCTGATTTTTGGGAAATAGCTATTTGGTTTCCTCTCCTAGTCGTGCAAAGGCAACATATTTCCAAGCTATCACTATGTGACCAGCTCGTTAAACATTTGACTGTCACTTGATATTGTCCTACTCTCATTGTAATCGTAAGAAAATATATAATAAAAATGTTTTCTATAAATGTTTGACTATTTGCGGATTGGATGTTATTAATGTACTGAGGGCACTCGGCACGAAGTCTATTGTACCTATGCTCCAAGCGGGGCATCTCCGGGTGGAAGGATGAGGCGAGAGTAGACAGAGGGCAACCATTCCAAATAGTCACGCAGTGCAGAGGGTAGGGTCCCTACAATAGGCCAGTTGGAAACTCCGCGAGAGGTCAGTACAGTCGGCATCCTACCCACTGTGGTCCTGAAACGGCCGGCCAGAAAACGGAGGAAGTGTTTACCTGGAGCATATCATTCATCCATGCAGCGCCGAGACTCCAGGCGACACTTCTACCTAAAATCTGTTCGCTGTTAGAATGAATAAAGTAAAGTATTACTCCTCATTCCGCAATGAGCTCCGCCTGTTAGTACACCATTGATTATACGTAACATCTGCGCATGCGCAACTAAAGAGCAATGCCGTCACCGAAATTAAACTGCCATTTTTGTTGTTACTCAACCAGTGCATTTTTGAACTGTCGAGACTTATATTCTTATTCTATTTACTTTATAATGTTAATTCTCTATTATAACAATAACTTGAATGGTTTATTCAAAGTAGATAAATAAATAGATAAATAGATTCTGCTTTGTTTTTGTCTCGGCATCTAGAAGCTACACCGAGACCTATTTTTACAATATTAATTATTTTCTTATTTACAATACAATTTTACATTAAGACATTAAATAGTTTTTGTAGATATATGTTATAATTAGATTACAAAAACTAGCCTAACTAGCTACTATCAGTAGCTTTACATTTGCAAGGTAAACTAAACGGAGAAGGTACGTAGAAAGAACTTTTACAAGCTTTTATTTATTAAATCTCACGTTGCTGTTCTATTACGTTGTTGATTCTCTCAGATCTTCTAATTTGTGGTGAATGATTTCGAACGCCGGCCTGTAGTACTTGGTTATTATGTTCCCTTATACCTTGTTGTTTATATTTCTCCATAATTATAGTGGAAACCTTCCCTGCTGCCGTTTCAAGTATTTTGAAGTCATTTGTGTTTCTAACTACGTCCCAAACATATTTACTTTCTAGCTGTTTCCTTTCCTCACGTAAAATTTCATCATATTTATGACATTCAAATAGGGCGTGTTCTGGAGTGTCTTCTAAATTACATCTATCACAATTATTGGTGTCAGACGTTCCTATTTTCTTAAAGTACACATTATATGGTCCATGTCCCGTTAAGTATTGGATACCTAATCCTGTTGGTACAATATCTTTTAATTTTAATCTTTCATTTATATTGGGATATAAACTATAAGTTCTTCTTCCTTGAAGTGATGTATCCCATTCATGTTTCCAATCTCTTAAAAGCTTCCTATTGATTTCTGCTTTATTCCTACAATGTTCACCTATAACATGTTCAATTTTTAAGAAATCGGCGTTTCTCGCGGAATGTAACAATAGCCTCATTCTAGAACGTCAGGAATAACTATTTCAACTGTAATAATTGTACAATAAATATTTCAGTTTTTTCAAAAGATGACTATGCTTGGAAACGGTTGCAATGTATTTATAATTACACTTTTGTAACCTTATTTTCATCGTTTTATTTTTTCCACTGCATCCCTTGTTGTGGTTTTCTAAAAGTCATGTTGTCAACACTGATGATGCAAGGCAAACTAACATCGCAAACCGATGGATATATGACCAAGAGAAATATAAAATAATACCATATAGTACTCGTATATATAATCTATACATATTCAGGGCTGTCTAAAAACGGTGTATGGGGCACAGGTTGAAAAGATTTTTATTTGTTCAGCCTGTGGCCTCGTTTCGTAATCACATCTACTCACAAAATAAAATTTTTCTTTTAACTCTTGTATCGTAAATAACTTGGTTGTGATATAACAATATTTATACTGTTTAAAGAGCATCGTCCCCCAGTAACTTTTTCGATCATAAAGGGTCGTTGACTTGAGAAACATCTGAAAGTACCTAATACTGTTAGCTAAATTATAGCGTTTCGTAACGCTATTTTTTAAACTCATTTTTCACACTTAGGGATTCCCCTGTGTAGGAAACGTTGTGTTTATGAAATGTGAAACTTCTACTGAGCCGTAGATGTTGGTGAATTAGTTCGAGACTCGGCAGGCAGGGTCGCATCTTGTGCGCCTTCTGTGTGATGTAAGGTTTAGCGCGGTGCATTGTGGTAATGTCCACGCCGTAAATCGACAACGCTTCCCCTCCAAATACAATATTATTTGCATGAATGCCGCTGACAGTTGTGCATTTTGTTCGCTTGTCGCCTTCAAGAATATTCGGATACAGCTTTCGATCAATTCCGAAGGAGGAAAAAGAAAATCGTTTTAGATATTGGAAAGGCACGAATATCAAAACCAGATTTACATTCTTCATCCGCTAGAGCTCTTGTTGTTGATGCTTTTTTCCCTTCTCCTTTCCGCCTTTGGTGCAGACTGTCGAACAATAGACTGCAGCCTGTCTCCAGCACAGTATAGATTTATATTTGTGTCTACATCAGGTAAGAAGAAACGCTAAACGAAACTTCTATAGTAACATTTTACCATTACAAGTAAGCATAGAGTTGTCCTTGATGATATATCTTCACAAAATAAACAATAACCTTCTAAAGCCTAATCTAACATTTGAAAGCTCCTCATATATATAATACAGGAAATAAAGGAAACTTAACAAAATCAACGTGAACACTTCTACAGACGTGTGCTAATTATTAGACTCATTCATGTTTTTTACTTTGGTTCAGTTTAACATTCAAAATAATAGTTATTTACCGCCGTAACCTATTTCAATTTGTCATAATTCTTTTCCTTGCTATAATATAAAGCATATTCAATGAAATTCCTCTCTTAACAACATCTGGGGGATTTTTCTTTTTCTTATAGTAATATGGTGGTAGCTCTGAATTAAGAGCAGCCATTTTCTTCATGTCTGTTTATCCAACCTTTTGGTGATATTGCTTTCATTTGGTGTATGTAGTAACTGAAGATTGTTAATATTTGCATTTATTGTGTTTTATGGCTAATATATCCTCAGTATTTATTATTAATTGATCTCAAGCCAGGTAACATCGTTAGCTTATCCTTAGCATTCACATTGATTCAAAAGTGAGGTTATGGGTAAAACTGCTGACTTATCCCCAAGTAAAGTAACTGAGACTCTTTTGAAGGGAACTCTTTATTCACAAGGTGAAATAGCTAAGAAATTGTGTATTTCACAAAAATCTGTTAGTCACATTAATCAAGCTATAACATTCGGTGAGACGTTGACCTCACAAAGGGATGGAAAATGCGGGAGGAAAAGAAAGCTATCACCAACGATGCAAAGAAAACTGGTGCAGGTGGCAAAAAAAAAAAAAAAAAAAAAAAAAAAAAAAGGAAGATCAACCAGCATTAACCTCAGTAATCAACTAAAGCAGTACGGTACAGAAATGTCAGCCTCAGTAGTTCGCAGAAGATTGTGTAAAGCAGGTTTACCAGCACGCAGGCCTCGTAAAAAGGCTAAATTGACACCTGAAATGGCAAAAAAAAAAAAAAAACCCTTTAAGAATGGGCCAAAGAGATGCAGAAACATCCAGTGGAATTTTGGAGAAAGGTAAATATTATGAAAATTGTATATAGCATAAAATTAAAATAGGTATATGTAAATTTTATGGAAATGAAATAAACAGCCTAAACTTTGTATCTCTCATTGCTGGTTTTGTTATAGTACTATCTTTGCGCAATTTTAAAACTGTATAATATTAATAGAGGTTTTTATTGTTTCAGGTAATTTTCTCAGATGAATCCATGTTTGAAGTATGTGAAGAGAGCAGCCAATATGTGAGGACAGATAAAGAAGCATTTTTCCCTCAGTGTGTCGATCAAAGAGTAAAGCACCCAAAATCAAAAGTGGTCTGGAGCTGTATGTCTGTCCATGGACCTGGAAGATTATACATAGTTGTGGGATCTATGGAGCAGAAACAGTATAAAAGTGTATTAGAAACAAGACTATTTCCGCAAAATAAAGAATGGTTTCCAAATGGTGATAATGTGTTCATGCATGACAGTGCTCCCTGCCATAGAGCAAAATCTGTAACCCAGTTCCTCAAAGAAAACAATGTAAAACTACTACCATGGCCGGGGAATAGCCCTGATTTAAATCCAATAGAGAATCTGTGGGAAATTGTTAAACAAAAACTGAAAAAAAAATTGAAAATGACAACAAAAGTTCAGCTTATTGAGGGCCTGATAAGCATTTGGCACAGAGATGAAGAAATAAAGGAAAGGTGCTCCACCCTTGTAGAGAGCATGCCTAAACGCATTAAAATGGTAATAAAGGCTAAAGGAATGCATACAAAACACTAAGAGTTGAAAAAAATATTTTGTAATATTATTTATGTTAAATAGAAAATAAACTATATGTTAAAAATTTCACCATTAAGTCTAATAATTTGCAGACGTCTGTACTTATGGCCTGAGAAGCTTAACCTTACATTTATCAACTTACCTATATAATACACTGCCACTGGAACTGAAAAACTACCGGAAAATAGAAGGTTTTAAAAGGAAAGTTGCTGAAAATTTACTGAAGGCATATTTTGGTAGCTGAAGAAGCTTCACTCATTTATACCTGGTTTGATAAGCTAAACTAGTTAAAAATTAATATGTATTAATGTCTCATAAAATATGTAGCCTTTATCGTAATGCTCTCTAGTAGGTTAAAAATAGCGGTTCCAGCGCAGACCCAAATGAGCAAGATGGCGGCCATGCGCAATCGGTATGTTTAGTGGATTTAGGCAGT
Source organism: Mantis religiosa (assembly GCA_030765055.1). Lineage (NCBI taxonomy): Eukaryota > Metazoa > Arthropoda > Insecta > Mantodea > Mantidae > Mantis > Mantis religiosa. Next base: position 83,645,213 of record CM060952.1, on the reverse strand, counting down.
GTTTAGGTAGGCAGTCAATCCTCTTATTTTGCTGTACCTTATAATGCTCTGTCCTGAGGTATGATCAGAGTTTGTCTTGAGCTATGATCTGAGGCTCTAGGGTTAAGGGCTGCAGGGTTTCTTAGGTAAAGTCTGTTGGTATGGGATGTTAATATCTGAAGGATTTAATGGTTAGGTCCTGAGGTATGATCTGGGACTCTATGGTTAAGAGTTGCAGGGTTTCTTAGGTAAAGACTGTTGGCCTGGGAGGTTAATAGCTATAGGACTTAGAGGTTAGGTCTCGAGGTATGATCTGGGACTCTATGGTTAAGAGTTGCAGGGTTTCTTAGGTAAAGACTGTTGGTCAGGGAGGTTAATAGCTGTGGGATTTAGAGGTTAGGTCTTGAGGTATGATCTGGGGCTCTAGGGTTAAGGGTTGCAGGTTTTAACAGGTAGGGTTGCTGGTATGGGAGGTTAATACCTATAGGATTTAATGTGGCATGAGCTCTAGGGTTAAGGGTTGTAGGGTTCATAGCTAAATGTTGTTGGTCTAGAGGATAAAGACCGTAGGGTCTTTTATCTATGTTTTATAGGCTGAGGTATGGTCTTATAATTTTGAGGTTAAGTTTGCTAGTCCAGCGATTAAAGGCGGTTAATCTTGGGGCAAGTACTACATTTATGCTTTACTATGTCATCCTATTATAAACTAACCTAACCTAATATACTCTTTCATTTCTACCTTCTTTCATCATTCTTATGATAACCTAGCTGTGTTTGGCTAGTGGCTTCCTTTGTTGCACCTGTTAACCTATTTGTTCTCTTTCCTTAAGTTCCTCTATTCTACCACTTTAACCTAACCTAATATATCCCATGGTTTTAGCTTCTTGATCATTGTTGAACCTAGTTGATTCTGGTATTAACATTCGTTCTCTTTTCTTAAGCTGCCCCGTTTTTACCTCCTTAACCTATCCTAAGCATGTTTCTTTTCTCATGCTAACTACTTGTATGTATGATGCAAAGTTTTTAGGCATATCGATATTATAGCTATCTTTGTCACTGCAAGAGGTATATATGCTGATTACAGATCTTTATACAGTAAATTTAACCCTTTTGTGTATCTGCTTCTCTTTTCCTAAAAATTGAGGTTCTTTTGTTGCTAGGGTTTCTTGTTTTTCGTACCTTCTCTATGCTTTCAGGAACTCTATTCTACCTTGTTATGTTATGAGGTCTTATGCTTATATCTTAGGCTTTTTGATTAAGCCTTTTGATCTGAAAGACTATGTATTTTGGCTATGTTCCTCATCTCTTATGGTCACATGGCTAGGTCTTGAGGCATGATCTTAGGGCCTGGGGTTTAAAGGATATAAGTCTCATAGCTTAAGCTCGTAGGTCTAAAGGTTAAAGACTGTAGGTTTAGTGGTTAGGTCGTATGGATTCAAGGTTAGATCTCTCGGTCTAGAGTTTAAGGCTGTAGGATCTGAAGGTTACGTATGGAGGTATGATCTGAGGGCTCTAGGGTTAAGTGTTTTAAGCTTCATAGCTAAAGGTTGCTGGTCAGGAGGTTAAAAGCTGTAGGATCTGGAGGTTAGGTATTGAGGTATGATCTCGGAGCTCTAGGATTAAAAGCTATAGGCTTCATAGCTAAAAGTTTGCCAGCTAGAGATATCTTCTTTACTGTTAGAGGTATATTTGCAATGGTCTAGGCGTACAGTTTTCTTACATTTTTTCATGCAGATTGATGTCTTCGTACTCTTGTGTCTTTTTCAAGCTTTTACCCCCTATGCATCGTCTTGTAATAAATCGTTACGCTAAACCAATGTTCTAATGCTATTTCCATGCTTTTTCAGATGTTATGAGGTTTATGCGCGTTTCAGGGATATTTTAGACCAAGTTACGTTACTCAATTCATTTTATAACTAATTAAGAAGTTTTTCAAGGATATTTCAGATTACGAGATAGTAGTTACTTTTTAAATTTACCTATTTTAACATTAACTAAAGTGTGTTCAGTTAGCTTATGTGGTGAGGTAGACGTCCCTCGTCTTTTTTCTCTGGACTTGGGACCAGCGTCAGAATTTGTTTTCTGAACGGTAGACTTAACGCCCTCCTCTGCTCTTATTATTCAGCTGTTTTCATGCTTAGATATTTTAATGCTACGTTCTAGTGTTTATTTCTCGGAATGAAAATTGTTTTTTTTCTGCTCTAGGGTTCCTTCTTTCATTCACCGTTCAAAATATGACAATGTCCATGGGCATATGTGGATACTCCATCATCTGCAATTACTCTCTTGTCATCATGTGGAGATAGGGATATTTTGTTCACTTCCACTGACGCAACATTATGTTGATGGGACATAATTAGGTTCATTGGCGTTCTTATGATTTCTCTGCTTTTAAGACAGTCCACATAGCTCTCAAAGGTGATGTACTGTTTAATGGCACTATGTTTTATGCCTTTTATCTTCTTGATTATGCCTCCATCGATGTCGAGTGCATACATCTTCGGTCTCAGTCCAACAAAACGACGAATGATTTTTCCATTGGCTTCATCTTTAAATTTTCCCAACACTTTCTTGTTTTTTGTAGAATGACATATGTGCTCGCTAGGATAATCAGCAGTATCCAGATGTTCCAGAAAACGTAACTTATCCTGGTATATGTCTCCGGTAGTCACACGATGGATGAAAGAGTCAGTATCCATGTACATGAGCTTCAGATTTTCAAGCCCGTAATACGGCATTAGCACATCATAATGATACCAATACATCAAGGTCTTCGAGATATCCAGCACACACATCCCAATGTATATAGGCTTGTTGAAGACTATCTCCCGTGACGCCATGTGTATTGCAGCCAGATTGGGTCCATATATAGTTCTATCAATAAATGTAGGCTTAGCAACCAGTTTTTCCAATGTCTTCCAATCGGTGACAAGTCGTATATTCAGTCGGTTTCTGATGTTTTCCATAGTTTTACCAAACATGGCATTGTTAAAAAGTTTGTAAAGATCCTTCTCGAAATCATTTCTCGATCCTTGTCGTAGCCGGTTATTGAATTCCACATAAGGCTTTAACCAACATGACTGTTGAAATTGTAGCACCCGATGGATTTTAGTCAGTTGTAACCCATGACTAAGGGCCTGCTTCAAGGTCATGTAATGCACCACATACCTAGTTCGTGATCCAAGGTGAGGAATTAGTTTCCTTGTAGAAGAACCCGGGGGCTTGATACACTCAGGTAGGAACGGTAAATCATTGTGTAGGTCATGGAGTTCTGTAGGATATTGAAGGTCCACTTCTAAGATGTATCCGAGAGGGTCATCTTCTCGTAGTATATCTAGGTTGATATCTTCAGGAGAAACCCACTTAAAACCCCCGTAAGCAAGGGGTTTCTGCATCGCCCACGCGTACTGGTTATTTGAATCCTCGTACGTAATATATTGAGAGGGTTTACGTGAGTCATACTCCTTCATGTAGTGATTGTTCGCTTCTGCATACCGATGAGAAACTTGGCATAATCCTCCTCTTATACCAGCTTCAACCATGAGTAGCTGGTCATAATCCTGTAGTAATTCCAGTTCAATTCGTGTGTACAACAGCATTGCATCCCACGTAAGTCCGGGTGATGTATAATAATGTGCGGGATCAACTTTATGGGTTTTCAGGGTCTGCTCTCTGAATGTTTCAAACACATCTGCTAGTAGAAGGACATCCGAAGTTAAGTAGAGGTCACTGTACTCGCCTAGTGTTCTGATGTTGAAGTGACTCCATACGGTTTTTGCATGCTGATACTCTGCATCACTAATTTCTTCTCTGTTTAACTTACTGTAGAATGCTTCTCTCGGAGGAAGTTCTGTCTCACTCAAAACATCCCATGATGTAACGTAATCATAGGGAAACACACCTTTACGCATCATCAAATCGATCTTCTCTGCTCCAAAGTACTTCTGAGTTTCAGGATATGATGTTAGATTTTTTGCTAGTTTATCCAAGCTGGTACTAAGGAAGCGATAGGTATCCACAAAACGAAGTTTAATGTCACCAACATACTTGGAAAATGATATATAACTTTCCTCAGAGCTAGGAATAACTTCTACTCTATCGCTAGTACAGCCTAACTCCTTAACAATGAAATGGGAGTCATATCCACTCAGGTTATGTATGAAGACAGGAATATAATTAGGCGTTTTACAGGTTAGATTACACTGATTATGTAGACTTCCTCGATATTCACCACTTATATGATCATGATCTCGTACTTTCCAGTTATCATCGGTAAATTCTTTACCACATAAGTAGCATTCTGTAGAAGATTCGAATGATTTTTGTTGCTTATCTGTCAGAGTTAATGGAGCACCAGTTTTGTATACTGCATTAATTTTCTTTGCGAGAGAACTTACATACTCCATAAACTTCGGTGCAGCGTCACAACCTCGATATACATGGGGTTCAGTAGGAAGACCAGTCTGTAAACCTTCAATTGTAGCTGAGGATTTGACATAAACACAGAAACTCATAGGAATATGCTTCTGATATGGAACTGTATAAGACGTTTCGGGATTAGAAGAACACCCGTGGTAAGGGGTAAGAATGCTTTCAAAGTCAGCGTATATGACATAAGGTAATTTCAACATCCTTTCATGATTCTTGAATCTAACAATAGATTTCTCCTTAGTTGGCATAACAATCTTAGCAACTCCGTGTTGGCTACATATTTTTCTATGCTCATTTAACCTCTCAACTCCTCCATTTCGATACTCAAAGTGCGTAAAACAGCGTTTGCAGATACAGAGTTTTCCCTCACATTTGGTTTTTTGTTGATGAATAAGTCTCTCGAAATTCTTTATATAAACGTAATGATGACGTCCAGCTGAATTGCTTAACAGAAGCAGATCGCGATGCTCAGTCAGTTCTTCATTGACAACTTTCATAGGAAACACTTGATTTTTCTCATCCAGCCCGAAAACATTTATAGAGATGTTATTTTTTCGTTCAAATTTCGGGATATCAGTCAGGCTCGTAGGAAACGAGAGGCAGGAAAAGTCATATCTCTCTTGAAGATCCTTATACTTGCTAACACGTTGAGGATCCTTGTGAATGAACTTGGCGAGAACAGCATACATAAAACACTTTTCATCTTCATAATTCTGTGGATTTATGCAGGCTCCTTTAGCTCCAATAGAGGTCGGTAGAGGGATGTAACTGGTTCCCCTCAGTCCATTATTCTTGTTGATTCTAACACGCACACCATCAACAGCTAATAAAGCCCAGCTGCTTCCTTTAAGTTGACTTTCCTCCATTTCAGTACAAAGTTTCTTGAATTTACTTTCCAATATGGCGTCCAAGTCACTTTCTAAAAATATTGCTTGATTTGGCGTTTTAAAGGCTTTATCAGTAGTGTCACCAACGGCATTCACAAACCGACATTCAGCCATGAGGTTAATTTTCACACTTTTATGCATCCTCAGTTGCTTCTGAACGGCTTGAATTATCCGCTGTTTTGATTCCTGGAGATATGTATTCAGGTCTTGGCATGTAGAGCACTGGATGAAATATGATTTCAGTCGATCCTGGAAAGCTGTTTCATATTCTACGACATCGTCTTCATCAGGAACCATTAACAGCAATTTATGTTTGGTAGGCTCGATCTTGAGTTTCTTAGCAGTAGTTATTCTCTCGCATCGTTCTTGGTGAGTATCTCTGCGATTCTCAATATCATAAACGCTACCACAATGTTTACATTCGTAAAACCGGCCACATACCAGCTCATGTCTCTTTTTATTGTAGCTTTTCAGGAAACTCTTTGCACATATGCTACACCTATTTTCAGGTATAGTGTCTAACAGAGCTTCCATCGCTATAGTTTTTTGTTGTATGCAGGCTAATTCTCGGGAATATGCTGCCAAGTAAGTGTCTTGATACACTTCTCACTTCTCTTCTTCACCTTGATAAGTTATCAGCGCTACTGATGATGAATTTCACTGTAGAAGCTGATCCGCTATGCTATAAACACACTAGCGTAATTACAATCTAAGATCGATAAAGCTCTCTTTATACACTTAGCACAGACCTAATAGAAAACTTCATCATCCCCTTCACCAACGGGATTCGAAGGTGGCACTCCTATCGGAGAAAACCTAAAGGAAAACTTCATCACACCACCACCACCACCACCACCACCACCACCACCTTTGTAGTTCGAAGGTGGCGCTCCTATCGGAGAAAACCTAAAAGAAAACTATTATCTTGCTACCACAGGGGTTCGAAGATGCTTCTACTATTGGAGAAAACCTAAAAGAAAACTCTATTAATTTTCCAGTTTTCGATTATTCTTTAACTACTTTACAATTCACATGAGAGAAAAAATTAGACAAATTAAAATTGAAAAAGGAAATAAATAGTTAGATTTGAAGATAAAATTTAGACAATTCAAACGAGTATAAACACGACTAAGCTCCGCCTTTTAGTTTTAAAGTTACATTAGGAGCTCCCATTGCCACCCGTAGACACCTCTCCAACATCTTCAACCACGTGTTCTTGATTCTTTTCACACATATCTTAACATAACAGTTATATTTTTCCCAAGTTCATCTATTACACGGTTTAACTGATCCACGGGGCACCCTTAGAATCCTTCACTTCATCCTCAAACACACCTTCTTGAACCCTTTTGATATATTTTAACCTATTTATGTTTGTTGCTACGGGCATCCGTTCTCTTTTCTTAAGTTAAATTATTACGACCATCTTGTTATGTTTAAGTCTCATGCTTATATATTAAACTTTGTGATTAAGTATTTTGATTTGAAAGTCTATGTAAATCGGTTAAGGTAAACATCTCTTCTCAACATGAGACAAGTCATGATGTATGATCTTATGGGGTGAGCTTGCCAACACGTCTAAAAGCATTTATATTCAAAGGTATTTAAATTATCCCACCGAGATTTGAACCCTGATCCTAAGGCGTAAATTACCATTTCAACAACAATTCACACCTAAAGTATATATGTATACGCTATTTCATTGCGCTAACGTTATTAGTTCAAGAGTTATTTAAGATTCAAGTTATTGCGACAGTAGCGGTTATCGAACCACGGGTCTGTAGGATACGGAATCATAAATCATTCACAGCATATGTTGAATGAAAAAAACCTGCGCTTTCCCCTGCTGTTCTATGTGCAATAGATCAGAAATAGAACACAATTACATAATTCAATGGACGATGGGAACTGAACCAGGGACCCTTGAGCTACACGTTGTCAGCATATGATTAACTATGAGAAGCATAACCATATAAAGGTTATTTCACTTCTCTAGACCCAGCGGTTACAGAGATATTTAAATTAAACGATTCAGGACTCGAACTAAGGACTACAGGTATACAGTATATACCCTGCGGACCTAGCTAACCATATGTAAGTAATAAAGTTTATCCGAACTCTCTATCATAATTAGTTTCGGAGTTATTCCAATATAAGCAGTACTCTTCTGCACGAGATTCGATTAGGGGACCATTGATAAAACTACCAGTCAGACAGTCAGTAAGGGCACGGACACCCCTGCGCGGTAGAAAGGTACCATGCATCGTCTTTCCACCCCTGGTCGGCATCCCATTAGTTTGAGAACCCTCTTTATTTATCACATGCAGGTGTGCCTGCGTCTTGGGACAAGGGCTTGACAGGTCATTAATCAAGGAGTAGTATATAAAGGCCTTTTCCAGATCACTTTGCATAATAGGGGGAGGGGGTGTGAGGACCACCCAAGATGTTGCAGGTGGTATGGAACGGGGAGGGGAGGGGGTGTGAGGACCACCCAAGATGTTGCAGGTGGTATGGAAAAAGCCTTTATCTACTACTCCTTGATTAATGACCTGTCAAGCCCTTGTCCCAAGACGCAGGCACACCTGCATGTGATAAATAAAGAGGGTTCTCAAACTAATGGGATGCCGACCAGGGGTGGAAAGACGATGCATGGTACCTTTCTACCGCGCAGGGGTGTCCGTGCCCTTACTGACTGTCTGACTGGTAGTTTTATCAATGGTCCCCTAATCGAATCTCGTGCAGAAGAGTACTGCTTATATTGGAATAACTCCGAAACTAATTATGATAGAGAGTTCGGATAAACTTTATTACTTACATATGGTTAGCTAGGTCCGCAGGGTATATACTGTATACCTGTAGTCCTTAGTTCGAGTCCTGAATCGTTTAATTTAAATATCTCTGTAACCGCTGGGTCTAGAGAAGTGAAATAACCTTTATATGGTTATGCTTCTCATAGTTAATCATATGCTGACAACGTGTAGCTCAAGGGTCCCTGGTTCAGTTCCCATCGTCCATTGAATTATGTAATTGTGTTCTATTTCTGATCTATTGCACATAGAACAGCAGGGGAAAGCGCAGGTTTTTTTCATTCAACATATGCTGTGAATGATTTATGATTCCGTATCCTACAGACCCGTGGTTCGATAACCGCTACTGTCGCAATAACTTGAATCTTAAATAACTCTTGAACTAATAACGTTAGCGCAATGAAATAGCGTATACATATATACTTTAGGTGTGAATTGTTGTTGAAATGGTAATTTACGCCTTAGGATCAGGGTTCAAATCTCGGTGGGATAATTTAAATACCTTTGAATATAAATGCTTTTAGACGTGTTGGCAAGCTCACCCCATAAGATCATACATCATGACTTGTCTCATGTTGAGAAGAGATGTTTACCTTAACCGATTTACATAGACTTTCAAATCAAAATACTTAATCACAAAGTTTAATATATAAGCATGAGACTTAAACATAACAAGATGGTCGTAATAATTTAACTTAAGAAAAGAGAACGGATGCCCGTAGCAACAAACATAAATAGGTTAAAATATATCAAAAGGGTTCAAGAAGGTGTGTTTGAGGATGAAGTGAAGGATTCTAAGGGTGCCCCGTGGATCAGTTAAACCGTGTAATAGATGAACTTGGGAAAAATATAACTGTTATGTTAAGATATGTGTGAAAAGAATCAAGAACACGTGGTTGAAGATGTTGGAGAGGTGTCTACGGGTGGCAATGGGAGCTCCTAATGTAACTTTAAAACTAAAAGGCGGAGCTTAGTCGTGTTTATACTCGTTTGAATTGTCTAAATTTTATCTTCAAATCTAACTATTTATTTCCTTTTTCAATTTTAATTTGTCTAATTTTTTCTCTCATGTGAATTGTAAAGTAGTTAAAGAATAATCGAAAACTGGAAAATTAATAGAGTTTTCTTTTAGGTTTTCTCCAATAGTAGAAGCATCTTCGAACCCCTGTGGTAGCAAGATAATAGTTTTCTTTTAGGTTTTCTCCGATAGGAGCGCCACCTTCGAACTACAAAGGTGGTGGTGGTGGTGGTGGTGGTGGTGGTGGTGTGATGAAGTTTTCCTTTAGGTTTTCTCCGATAGGAGTGCCACCTTCGAATCCCGTTGGTGAAGGGGATGATGAAGTTTTCTATTAGGTCTGTGCTAAGTGTATAAAGAGAGCTTTATCGATCTTAGATTGTAATTACGCTAGTGTGTTTATAGCATAGCGGATCAGCTTCTACAGTGAAATTCATCATCAGTAGCGCTGATAACTTATCAAGGTGAAGAAGAGAAGTGAGAAGTGTATCAAGACACTTACTTGGCAGCATATTCCCGAGAATTAGCCTGCATACAACAAAAAACTATAGCGATGGAAGCTCTGTTAGACACTATACCTGAAAATAGGTGTAGCATATGTGCAAAGAGTTTCCTGAAAAGCTACAATAAAAAGAGACATGAGCTGGTATGTGGCCGGTTTTACGAATGTAAACATTGTGGTAGCGTTTATGATATTGAGAATCGCAGAGATACTCACCAAGAACGATGCGAGAGAATAACTACTGCTAAGAAACTCAAGATCGAGCCTACCAAACATAAATTGCTGTTAATGGTTCCTGATGAAGACGATGTCGTAGAATATGAAACAGCTTTCCAGGATCGACTGAAATCATATTTCATCCAGTGCTCTACATGCCAAGACCTGAATACATATCTCCAGGAATCAAAACAGCGGATAATTCAAGCCGTTCAGAAGCAACTGAGGATGCATAAAAGTGTGAAAATTAACCTCATGGCTGAATGTCGGTTTGTGAATGCCGTTGGTGACACTACTGATAAAGCCTTTAAAACGCCAAATCAAGCAATATTTTTAGAAAGTGACTTGGACGCCATATTGGAAAGTAAATTCAAGAAACTTTGTACTGAAATGGAGGAAAGTCAACTTAAAGGAAGCAGCTGGGCTTTATTAGCTGTTGATGGTGTGCGTGTTAGAATCAACAAGAATAATGGACTGAGGGGAACCAGTTACATCCCTCTACCGACCTCTATTGGAGCTAAAGGAGCCTGCATAAATCCACAGAATTATGAAGATGAAAAGTGTTTTATGTATGCTGTTCTCGCCAAGTTCATTCACAAGGATCCTCAACGTGTTAGCAAGTATAAGGATCTTCAAGAGAGATATGACTTTTCCTGCCTCTCGTTTCCTACGAGCCTGACTGATATCCCGAAATTTGAACGAAAAAATAACATCTCTATAAATGTTTTCGGGCTGGATGAGAAAAATCAAGTGTTTCCTATGAAAGTTGTCAATGAAGAACTGACTGAGCATCGCGATCTGCTTCTGTTAAGCAATTCAGCTGGACGTCATCATTACGTTTATATAAAGAATTTCGAGAGACTTATTCATCAACAAAAAACCAAATGTGAGGGAAAACTCTGTATCTGCAAACGCTGTTTTACGCACTTTGAGTATCGAAATGGAGGAGTTGAGAGGTTAAATGAGCATAGAAAAATATGTAGCCAACACGGAGTTGCTAAGATTGTTATGCCAACTAAGGAGAAATCTATTGTTAGATTCAAGAATCATGAAAGGATGTTGAAATTACCTTATGTCATATACGCTGACTTTGAAAGCATTCTTACCCCTTACCACGGGTGTTCTTCTAATCCCGAAACGTCTTATACAGTTCCATATCAGAAGCATATTCCTATGAGTTTCTGTGTTTATGTCAAATCCTCAGCTACAATTGAAGGTTTACAGACTGGTCTTCCTACTGAACCCCATGTATATCGAGGTTGTGACGCTGCACCGAAGTTTATGGAGTATGTAAGTTCTCTCGCAAAGAAAATTAATGCAGTATACAAAACTGGTGCTCCATTAACTCTGACAGATAAGCAACAAAAATCATTCGAATCTTCTACAGAATGCTACTTATGTGGTAAAGAATTTACCGATGATAACTGGAAAGTACGAGATCATGATCATATAAGTGGTGAATATCGAGGAAGTCTACATAATCAGTGTAATCTAACCTGTAAAACGCCTAATTATATTCCTGTCTTCATACATAACCTGAGTGGATATGACTCCCATTTCATTGTTAAGGAGTTAGGCTGTACTAGCGATAGAGTAGAAGTTATTCCTAGCTCTGAGGAAAGTTATATATCATTTTCCAAGTATGTTGGTGACATTAAACTTCGTTTTGTGGATACCTATCGCTTCCTTAGTACCAGCTTGGATAAACTAGCAAAAAATCTAACATCATATCCTGAAACTCAGAAGTACTTTGGAGCAGAGAAGATCGATTTGATGATGCGTAAAGGTGTGTTTCCCTATGATTACGTTACATCATGGGATGTTTTGAGTGAGACAGAACTTCCTCCGAGAGAAGCATTCTACAGTAAGTTAAACAGAGAAGAAATTAGTGATGCAGAGTATCAGCATGCAAAAACCGTATGGAGTCACTTCAACATCAGAACACTAGGCGAGTACAGTGACCTCTACTTAACTTCGGATGTCCTTCTACTAGCAGATGTGTTTGAAACATTCAGAGAGCAGACCCTGAAAACCCATAAAGTTGATCCCGCACATTATTATACATCACCCGGACTTACGTGGGATGCAATGCTGTTGTACACACGAATTGAACTGGAATTACTACAGGATTATGACCAGCTACTCATGGTTGAAGCTGGTATAAGAGGAGGATTATGCCAAGTTTCTCATCGGTATGCAGAAGCGAACAATCACTACATGAAGGAGTATGACTCACGTAAACCCTCTCAATATATTACGTACGAGGATTCAAATAACCAGTACGCGTGGGCGATGCAGAAACCCCTTGCTTACGGGGGTTTTAAGTGGGTTTCTCCTGAAGATATCAACCTAGATATACTACGAGAAGATGACCCTCTCGGATACATCTTAGAAGTGGACCTTCAATATCCTACAGAACTCCATGACCTACACAATGATTTACCGTTCCTACCTGAGTGTATCAAGCCCCCGGGTTCTTCTACAAGGAAACTAATTCCTCACCTTGGATCACGAACTAGGTATGTGGTGCATTACATGACCTTGAAGCAGGCCCTTAGTCATGGGTTACAACTGACTAAAATCCATCGGGTGCTACAATTTCAACAGTCATGTTGGTTAAAGCCTTATGTGGAATTCAATAACCGGCTACGACAAGGATCGAGAAATGATTTCGAGAAGGATCTTTACAAACTTTTTAACAATGCCATGTTTGGTAAAACTATGGAAAACATCAGAAACCGACTGAATATACGACTTGTCACCGATTGGAAGACATTGGAAAAACTGGTTGCTAAGCCTACATTTATTGATAGAACTATATATGGACCCAATCTGGCTGCAATACACATGGCGTCACGGGAGATAGTCTTCAACAAGCCTATATACATTGGGATGTGTGTGCTGGATATCTCGAAGACCTTGATGTATTGGTATCATTATGATGTGCTAATGCCGTATTACGGGCTTGAAAATCTGAAGCTCATGTACATGGATACTGACTCTTTCATCCATCGTGTGACTACCGGAGACATATACCAGGATAAGTTACGTTTTCTGGAACATCTGGATACTGCTGATTATCCTAGCGAGCACATATGTCATTCTACAAAAAACAAGAAAGTGTTGGGAAAATTTAAAGATGAAGCCAATGGAAAAATCATTCGTCGTTTTGTTGGACTGAGACCGAAGATGTATGCACTCGACATCGATGGAGGCATAATCAAGAAGATAAAAGGCATAAAACATAGTGCCATTAAACAGTACATCACCTTTGAGAGCTATGTGGACTGTCTTAAAAGCAGAGAAATCATAAGAACGCCAATGAACCTAATTATGTCCCATCAACATAATGTTGCGTCAGTGGAAGTGAACAAAATATCCCTATCTCCACATGATGACAAGAGAGTAATTGCAGATGATGGAGTATCCACATATGCCCATGGACATTGTCATATTTTGAACGGTGAATGAAAGAAGGAACCCTAGAGCAGAAAAAAAACAATTTTCATTCCGAGAAATAAACACTAGAACGTAGCATTAAAATATCTAAGCATGAAAACAGCTGAATAATAAGAGCAGAGGAGGGCGTTAAGTCTACCGTTCAGAAAACAAATTCTGACGCTGGTCCCAAGTCCAGAGAAAAAAGACGAGGGACGTCTACCTCACCACATAAGCTAACTGAACACACTTTAGTTAATGTTAAAATAGGTAAATTTAAAAAGTAACTACTATCTCGTAATCTGAAATATCCTTGAAAAACTTCTTAATTAGTTATAAAATGAATTGAGTAACGTAACTTGGTCTAAAATATCCCTGAAACGCGCATAAACCTCATAACATCTGAAAAAGCATGGAAATAGCATTAGAACATTGGTTTAGCGTAACGATTTATTACAAGACGATGCATAGGGGGTAAAAGCTTGAAAAAGACACAAGAGTACGAAGACATCAATCTGCATGAAAAAATGTAAGAAAACTGTACGCCTAGACCATTGCAAATATACCTCTAACAGTAAAGAAGATATCTCTAGCTGGCAAACTTTTAGCTATGAAGCCTATAGCTTTTAATCCTAGAGCTCCGAGATCATACCTCAATACCTAACCTCCAGATCCTACAGCTTTTAACCTCCTGACCAGCAACCTTTAGCTATGAAGCTTAAAACACTTAACCCTAGAGCCCTCAGATCATACCTCCATACGTAACCTTCAGATCCTACAGCCTTAAACTCTAGACCGAGAGATCTAACCTTGAATCCATACGACCTAACCACTAAACCTACAGTCTTTAACCTTTAGACCTACGAGCTTAAGCTATGAGACTTATATCCTTTAAACCCCAGGCCCTAAGATCATGCCTCAAGACCTAGCCATGTGACCATAAGAGATGAGGAACATAGCCAAAATACATAGTCTTTCAGATCAAAAGGCTTAATCAAAAAGCCTAAGATATAAGCATAAGACCTCATAACATAACAAGGTAGAATAGAGTTCCTGAAAGCATAGAGAAGGTACGAAAAACAAGAAACCCTAGCAACAAAAGAACCTCAATTTTTAGGAAAAGAGAAGCAGATACACAAAAGGGTTAAATTTACTGTATAAAGATCTGTAATCAGCATATATACCTCTTGCAGTGACAAAGATAGCTATAATATCGATATGCCTAAAAACTTTGCATCATACATACAAGTAGTTAGCATGAGAAAAGAAACATGCTTAGGATAGGTTAAGGAGGTAAAAACGGGGCAGCTTAAGAAAAGAGAACGAATGTTAATACCAGAATCAACTAGGTTCAACAATGATCAAGAAGCTAAAACCATGGGATATATTAGGTTAGGTTAAAGTGGTAGAATAGAGGAACTTAAGGAAAGAGAACAAATAGGTTAACAGGTGCAACAAAGGAAGCCACTAGCCAAACACAGCTAGGTTATAATAAGAATGATGAAAGAAGGTAGAAATGAAAGAGTATATTAGGTTAGGTTAGTTTATAATAGGATGACATAGTAAAGCATAAATGTAGTACTTGCCCCAAGATTAACCGCCTTTAATCGCTGGACTAGCAAACTTAACCTCAAAATTATAAGACCATACCTCAGCCTATAAAACATAGATAAAAGACCCTACGGTCTTTATCCTCTAGACCAACAACATTTAGCTATGAACCCTACAACCCTTAACCCTAGAGCTCATGCCACATTAAATCCTATAGGTATTAACCTCCCATACCAGCAACCCTACCTGTTAAAACCTGCAACCCTTAACCCTAGAGCCCCAGATCATACCTCAAGACCTAACCTCTAAATCCCACAGCTATTAACTTCCCTGACCAACAGTCTTTACCTAAGAAACCCTGCAACTCTTAACCATAGAGTCCCAGATCATACCTCGAGACCTAACCTCTAAGTCCTATAGCTATTAACCTCCCAGGCCAACAGTCTTTACCTAAGAAACCCTGCAACTCTTAACCATAGAGTCCCAGATCATACCTCAGGACCTAACCATTAAATCCTTCAGATATTAACATCCCATACCAACAGACTTTACCTAAGAAACCCTGCAGCCCTTAACCCTAGAGCCTCAGATCATAGCTCAAGACAAACTCTGATCATACCTCAGGACAGAGCATTATAAGGTACAGCAAAATAAGAGGATTGACTGCCTACCTAAACACTGCCTAAATCCACTAAACATACCGATTGCGCATGGCCGCCATCTTGCTCATTTGGGTCTGCGCTGGAACCGCTATTTTTAACCTACTCTCTCTGCTCCTATTATTTCTTGAGTTATAGTGAATGTTTGTATCTTTGTTTGTTTTATATATGTTAGTTTTGTAAGGTAATTAATTCCTACTATAAAATGTAATATAAGTATTGTTAAGGGCTGTTTTACATCATTTTACATATTTTTGTACTGTTCCCTAGCATGAGCTACGGCTCTGAGAATATTTTGAGGTAACAATGATAAAAAGAAATAAAAAAATAACATCTACGCTAATGTAATAGTATGAAGATGGGATTTATTTATAAAGGTTATCTAAATGCAAGGGTTAAACGCAAGATTTTATCTTGTAAGTGTGAGTCCAAAACGAGGTCGCAGACGGACAAAATAAAATCCTTTTAACCCTTGCAGTATACACAGTCCTGAATATTTATTTACACTGGGCCAGTGAAACGTACGGAACAATGTTGGTAAACCTGCTATTGCGACTATATGGAGTGATATTTTTCAGAAAAGTTGTTAGATATAAGCATGCCCTCACATTACTATGATTGCAAATAAAGGGTGTGAGGTCTTCTTTGTGTTAAATATGGCAATATTTCCTTTTTTCTGCACTTCTACGTCCTCATGTCACAGAACGTACAAACAAATACCCTTTATAACCGCAATTTAAAGCATGTGTACTGAGCAAAGGAAAATGCATCATTACTTCAGTTGAGTAGGTTTTAAATTAAACAATACAGTTGACTACTTCAATATGTGGCTTTGAATTGAACAAATACAGACAAAAGCTAAGCTAATAAAGACAACAATGTTTATTCTATTGCAAAATTTACCTGTGAGTAATTAGTCATGGCACAACTTGCAGAAAGACAATGGATTGAAATACTAATGATGATCGGATTTCGCCCATTTTACATTGATGGTAACTTAAATTTTAAAGTATATTTACGATTTCTACAAAATGAAATAAGTCATCCTTGTGCTACTTTATTCCCTGAAGAATGAGAAGCTATTCAAAATGATACCTTATTCCAGCAAGTTGGTGCCCCTGCACATCATTGAAGGCAGGTGGTGAATTACCTAAGTCATGACTTTCCAGGAAGATGGATTGGCAGAAGAGCAAGTACTGAATGGCCACCAAGATCTCTTGACTTAAACCTCTTAGTTTCTTGCGGAGATATTTGAAGTGGAGGGTTTACAAGAACCGATCAAGAGCTCTTGAAGAGTTAAAGCGAAGAATTGGGCAAAAAATTCAGCTGATCAGGTGAACAGTGTTGCTGGAAATATTAACTAATTTCAGAGACAGACTTTGGCATGTTTGGTAGTAAATGGAGGCCATTTTGTGTACCTTTTGAAGTGAATTCACATGTGTTACAGCACAGCATCACTAATTTTGTTATGAATGTGTTTTCTTGGTTTAAATTCATATACTGTAATACGTCCTAATATATTTAAATTACAGTTCAAAGGCATCTAACTATACGTTCCGAGAACTGAGGGCAAAAAAAAAAAAAAAAAAAAAAAAAATACCATTAAAAAAGTCACGCTCTATTCACAATCACAGTAATATGAAAGCATGTTTATATCTTACAGATATTCTAAAATATATCACATCACTAAACTATAACAAAAAGGTTAAAACCACTGTTCCATACCATATTCATTTGGCATGCGTAGAATCAGTGTTGACAACATGACTGAAAAAACCACAACATTCTACCTTCAGTCGGTAGACCACCTGCTTGCTTCGGGTTCGATACCCTGCTGGGGGTGGGGACTTTTCTCCAAAAAAGATGATTCCCCATGTTCCCCAGAGTCTGGAAGTATGAATGAGAGTATGAATGTGTGTGAGTGATACAGCCCAACGAATACGAGTTAACACCATGGATATGTTCCAAAGGTGAACGGCAGCCGATATGACAACTGCATTAAAATGCAGGGTATACAAGTGGGGGGATACTACATAAGGAAAGCAGTGGAAATAGTAAAACAATAAAAATATCGTTGCAAGCATTTAATTAATTAATATACGAGTATTGCAGCTTATTCCAAACTTATTTTTGAGAAAATTGAAATGTTGATTTTACAATTTTTATAATTTGAAATAGTTATTCTTCGGTCAGAGTACATAGAAATTAAATTATTGTCACACGACTTACGGTAATTTAACTTTGATTCACGATCTTTTTGAATGAGGCTATTTTCACGTTCTGCAAGCAACTAAAGTTGGCATTACCAGCTTGTGGAATAAGTTTGAGAAGTAATGGGAAAAAATCTACTTTTAACGCATTTTTAACTACTAAAAGTTCCACTTCTGATGTCAATTGTCTGAAAAGAGTATTCTTAAAACCCAATTAACTTCTTTCAAATTGAGAAACCCAATGAATTCTGAAATACTCTAAAAATCATTTAAATTCCTCTATTTCACTATTCTGATATGAAGGACAACGCTCTTCAAGGGCAATAAGTAGGTTAAAAGTAAATTTGGTTTTCATGTTCAGCATATTCCAAGGAGACGAGACAGGAAGATTAGAAAACTCTTTGCTTCACAGATTTAACTTCACATAGATATATTTCAGAAAAAAAGTTTAAAAATGACTGTAATAAATTTAACTAAATTGCCGTACCTTTTATGCATTTTCATGAAAAATGGATTTTATCTCTTAAATTTCCTGAAAATAAGCTCAGAAGTCTTCATTCGGGATAACTTTTTTATAAGTATTAAACTGTAAGAGATAGACAAAATCTTACTGCACAAAAGTTAGATTTTCTTAAAACACTCAATTTATATCAAATACATATTTTTGGAAAGAACCATTTTGAAGATATTCCTTGTCATTTGTCTGAATTTTCTCAAAGCGGAAGCAGTTCCTTCTTTTTATCTTTTGGTGATGCAAAGAGAACGAAATTTCAAGGACAATCACAAAGGGATGAGCTATTTAAAACATTTGACTAACACTTAAGTTTAAAACAGTTATTTTATGTTCAGTTTTATTTAAGATTGAGTTTAATTATATAGGATAAAATACAAAGTTTCGGATAATAAGTGAAAGTGCAAGAGTAATTTAATAAAGGAAAGGAAAATGTATTAATTACTATTTTGGAAACAACAAAATTAATTTAAATTAAAAAGAAATATTATTTTTGTGTTAAAACATTTTGAAAACTGATTTAAAAGAAAAATTATAAAAATATTATTGAATCCAACAACGAACATAATTATAATTGGTTGTGACGTGGAGCAAGCGTAAAATATTGACTTCCATAGTAACGGCAGACCCAGTAAATCAAGATTGGATAAAGCTTCCTTCTTTTGTGCTTAGTCGTAATAGAGTACGGACTTTCCGTAAGTCTGCAGAAAGGACGCAGTGCATAAAATATTGCGAAAGCAACATAATAGTTTCGTTTTTTAAAATTATGTAATATCGATATCGATATCAACAGATTGTTCAGTGTTTATAAGATTATTTCAAAAGGTTTATCAAAATTAAATTTACTATTTAAAAAGAAAAGCATTGAAAATCTATTTCACTCCACCATCATTTCTTATCTGCGTTTGCACCTTGAAATAAAACCTCATGCTAACACAAGAATAGCCTAGGTAAGTTCCAGAATCCATCATCGAGTAAATGTACGAGAACATCAATCCTATCATCTGCAACATCTACCCATATGCGTAATCCTGTTACATATGGTTTACCAACCTGGGACTTCGAAATGATCAACACGAAACATCGCAACACCTCAAATATATGAAACATTTGTTTCAAAGTCTACTGTATTCCCTTGCACCTAACGATATGTTTATCTTGAAGTAGATAGAGAAATAAATGTTCGTACTACATGGCAAAGCGAGAAGGCGTATCGAAAAAATTCGCAACACGGAGATATTTACTTTAGCTTATCGCACATACACGGTGAATCTAATATAAGTGAGTCAAATATAATCATGTCTTCTGGACAGCACTGTGTCATACATCGGCAGGCGCGAACAAGGAGGAAAATGGCCCACAACCAACCAGAAATTAATCACAAAATACTTGAAACCATTTTGCAAATATATCCATTCAATTAATTTATAAAAAGTAGTTAACTTTAAATTCAACATATTTATAAATATACTAGTAGAATTAGAGATAAGACTACAAAAATACTATAAAACAATACAATGCAAGAATAGGCTAGTAAACTAGAGAAAGGAATTACCAATATATAGGTTAGAAAAAGCTCAAAGGTGTATATATCAAAAATAAATTAGGAACAAGTCTGTTAAGCTTATACATTTAAAATTGAATCTGTAAATTATAATGTATAATTATGTATTGTAATGCATGTAATATTACCATGTAATGGGGCATGCAGTTGATACCAATAAAGAGAAAAAAAAAATCGGCAGGCGCGAGAAAACATATCATGTGTAGACACACGCAGCTTCCAATCGCTCTATTTGTGTTTTGTAACTTACTGTACATTAACTTACTGATATTTCACTCTTCTAATCGACCATATAAGGCCCTATAAGGAACGATGGCAGCGCTGGTCACCTGAAGGTCGATACGCTTCAACGCTCTGTCGAGTAATAAGAATAGTTCATACCAGATCAGAAAAAATATATGAGTGCAACACATCAGATTTCTATGGAACCGAAAGAAGGCAATGACGTATTGCATTGTTGGAATCCGTGCTACAAGTCCAGTGAAGGATTCATTCCGGTCTTTTACAGTAAGGGCCAAATAAAAGTAGTAGCTAATGGCCTTTTTCGGGGGGCAAAAAAACCTGAGGAAAGAAAGTAGCACCATTTACTGAGGGAAGCCAGCAGTTTCTTTGTTTCCTTACGTTCTTCTGTTTTGTACTGGGAAAGGAAAGGGCTTGTCGCTATGTAATGGCTTTGAAACCCGCAACAAGCACGATTGTTGCGAATAAATGATGCTAAAAGCTCACGTTGTTTCCTTTACTCCACTTCTTCTACTTCCTTTAATACTCTCTGACGTTCTTTCTTGAAGCTAACAAAAGTTTCGTAATGGCAGAGTAAACAAACACGGAATATTCTCCAGCACGGTTTCTGTTCGGTTTACTGCGTGCTTATTGTTGTGCTAACACAAAGCTCAAAACAAAAAGTTCTAACATCACACAATTTTCTCCACCCACTCTTCTACAAACTATTTCTTTGAAGACTTTTTCTACCACGTATACAGAAACTTGCATAGCGGTTTCTTTATGTGCCTTAGGTATTCATAAATGTACTAAATATTCTGGCCTTTTAACTAAAATTCCAAAATAATTTCCAAGATAAAACCCATCATACGTACACTATGTTGCTAAGGTTTGGTTGGATTATTCAGATCCTGGGAGTTTTCCTGGTTTTCCAACTATAATTATTTAGGTTATATCATTTTATCAAAAAAGAATAATAGTTTAAGGTAAAATAAAATCTATTTATAATGTCCAAGGCTAAAAATCTAGTTTGTGCATTCACACGACTTTTTCTACTCCTGTAGAAGCACCTATTGCTCTACCTACTTAAAGATAAACATTATCTTATTTCTTAGCACAAGCCAATATTGTAGACTTTAAGTGATAATCAAATGTTTTAAAAAACCTATCGTTAGTGATGGCTTTGAAATCTCGTTGTCTTTGTACTGCCAAGAAATTAATAAAAGGGAAGGAAAACACGAATAACGACTTCTCATTTGTGAAAAGTAAAAGCATTGGAGAATTCAAACAAATAGAAATTATTTGTTCTCTCAGTGTGTAGAAAGAGGTTTAGAAAAATAGAGCCAGACTGAAAAATTCAATGGCATTCATCGGATTTGAACCACGAATCCCCTGATATCCTTCAGGTTGTTCTAACCATTGAGTTACCATGGCAATGTGCTGGCATGGCATTAAATTTTCCAACTGACTCATATTTTTCCGGTAAACCACTAGGAGACCTATATATATGAAATACACGTATTTGAACCACGAGTGTTCCGTGTCCATTTGGTTGCTACGACTATTGAGCTGAGATCGAGGGATCCGTAGTTCAAATCCCGGCTGTGGCAGTGAATTTTTTTCCATCTGACATTACCTTTTATTTATTTTATTTAATGTATATATAATTTCACATGGATTATGTGCTTTTCTGTAGTAAGGTTTATGACTTACCAGTTACACAAAGGCCATTCGGCATGAACAGGAATTTTGAAGACATTTCTCAAAAATGCAAGATATATTTTGCAACTATGACGAAAATGTCTGACATCTGTGTTGGCGCTGTTTATGAGAAAATCAATTTGTTCCATAAATGTGATCTGGTGTGGGGTACTCTCTTAAAAATCCTGAGTGTTTCTGTATTGCGAACAGAAGCTGCAAGACGCATAAAGCCTATCTGTTTTCTTCAGCAACAGCCAAAAGCTTGTATTACGATTTACGGCGTACGGTTCTTGGCTTAATCAAAGGGGAATCTTCGAGAATAGCACAAAGACCCTGCAGACTGAAACGGTCTGTCTACATGATGTATGTGTTCTCAGACATGGTGTGAAATCAAAAGACACACCATCTCTCATTTCATGAGCATGCCACACGCACGCCACTCTTGTTCCAGAAATCTGTATTATTTTTGTCTTGTTTACTTCTTAAGGGGAGCCAACTGCTTGGCGATAAATAATTTATGCTTCACAAGAGGCAAAATGAAAATAAAACAGGTGAAAAATAATGGGAAACAAAAACAAAATGTTGACGTTAATAGTGTTAGAGCGTATTTTACGATCTTTGTAACTATAGTTCCCAGTGTCATATTTCTCTCTGGCGTGGAATTAATTATAGCTGGGGCATAGGTCATACAATAATTTTTAATGTAAAAGGAAGCTTTGACCTTTTAGAAGTTATTAATGTTTAGTTATTAATATTTCCATCCGACCTTTGGCTTGCTAGTTAAGTTTCAAATAACGTAACTAATAGAAATAGCTGAGTGAAAATGTTTATGTACTAACTGGCATTCTAACGATTTTATTAATTCCAACTAACTCCTACATGTCTTCTTCCTCCTCTCATTTCCCCATGTTTAAGTTACAGGACTACTTCGGCCCTATGTTTGGTCAAATGGTGCACACGCTTGCGTGTTAGTAGATTTTCTCTGGAATGTCCTGCTCCCCCGCTAACGTTTCCACAACTGTATTTCCTTTCATCCATTTCACAGCACTTCCTTCCTCACTTAGAACTAATCCTGGCTCCTGTACAGGTGCACTCCTACTCGAAGACTCACGAAAATCGCCCCTAACGCAAACTATCCATTATGTGGGGTATTTTTTAAAAAATATGTGAAGAAGATATGCAAAAAATGTTTGCAAAAAGTGTGTTTTTTGTGAGGAAGTCGTAAACATCTCCAAGATATTCACGTTTTTGGTCTTGCAAAAAAGATGGCAATTTCAAACAAGAGTTCTATGCTTCAAATATAATTAATTCGATTACAACTAGGTACATACACTTTAGATACACGTTTTGGATTTGCGGACACATATAGGCATTCAAAAACATTATAAAGCAATTACATGTTTTAGTGAACATATACGACCCAATTATTAAATATCTCACTAACACTATGGTCTTGTGTATCCCTTTTGTACTAACAACCCAGTGCACAATGAAAAATTACCGCAAGAATTTATGTCGATTCATAGAAAGCATATATATAATGATGTTTAAATGAGTCAGGGTATATAGAGTTTAAAGTTACCAGACATTCATCTTACATGACAAGGGAAATCTCCGGAAAAACTTTATCTACTCTAACCGAGATTCAAATTTGGGGCCTCTTGAATGAGGTTCATCTTAATTTCAGTGCAATATTGATTTATGTTTTCAAATTACGTGTTTTTAGCGTATATCTATAGGATAGAAATGGCTTTCAAAATGCTAGAAGAGTTATTACAAACACACAAAACGTAACAACAGAAGTGCATTCCACAGCAAGGAACTGACTCAGTCGAAGTTCTCGTTTCTATGATCCTATACCGCCGTCGCCCACCCTTGACCCTTGCGTTCCCCCTCCAAAATATTTCGACAACCTTTGCTCCTCATCTGGAAGGTTACTTTAGGCATGGACGTAATAGATTAAAACCTCTAAGATGTTCATTACAATAGCCGGCATAAATCACAATTTTAATTACATCTGCGAGATGAAAAGAGAAGGGCCGATCGCTGGCAGAGCGATGCTCATTTGTCCGGATTGTTAATGTGTGTAATACGTTCTCTTTACTTGTTTTAAGTAAGGCATCACCTATCACAAGGGGCGTAGTCATCTGTATCATTGTTGTGAAGTATTTGGCAGCCTAAAACCACCAGCTGTGTCACATTCACTCGAGCTTCTCTAAACACTACTGTCATTAACAAGGTTTTTACTTACCTACCACGTACTTGCCTGTCTCTGAGGTGTGGTGGTAGCATATAGGCCTCACATTCAAGAGCACCCGAGTTCGAATCTCGGCCAGAGTGATAAGGCTTTTCCTGTGATTTTCCCTTACCCTGAAAGATGATAGCTCTAAGCTCTATGGACCCTTAGCTCATTTGAGCATCATTTTATTCATAGGTATGATTTAACGCCACGACATTAATTAAAAATTACGACGGACGTTAATTAAAAAATTTTACTCCACCCAAAACTTCGATAACGGTATTTAATCGGAAACGCATTTTTGAAATACCCTGAAATAAAAAAAAATGTAATTTTAGAAAAACGAGGATTTTTATATGGATTTTCCTGCCCCTTATCTAAAAGTTTCTCTTTAATTTGACATATGCGTTCTGCAAGTCAATAGAGAAACACAAATATGCCAAAGAGGTAAATATGAAAAATATTTTCATGGGTGCCCTCTGTAGTACAGGGATCCAACTTAAATTTTAAATGGAACCATTTAAGGAACCAGTTAATATTCTGATTAATTACAATAAGCAAAGATAATTTTATTAAAAATATGTTTATCTTTTTCTGTCAGTATTAGTTGGAAGTCAAGGTATTTCAATAAAAATAGTAAAGGAGTTTTCAGAGAAATGCAGGTTTCATGTGTGGGTGTGATTTTGATGTTTTCATTTCACCGTATTCTAAGGATAGAATACATATTTTAAATGAGTGGATGAATTCTTGAATTTCCTTTAAGTGAAAAATAGGGTTTTCTGAACCGCGCCACCTTGAGGCCCGTAGGCAACGGGTTCAGGATCAGATATTTCCAGAACAGAAAGATTCCGGGATGAGTGATCAGCCCAAAACTGGAAGTGAAAGTGCGAGAGAGATGAGGTGATAGGAAAGTTAATCATGGTGCAATTTGTGGAATGCTGGTAGGGGAAATCGGAGGATCCGGACAAAACCCGCCGCAGAGAGTTGTAGGGGGTTGTCCTCCCAATGGGTTGTTACCACAGATCTCACTTTGCGGTCTTCTGGGATCGAACCCGTGCCACCTTGTGAGAGCCAAGCGATCTAATCCTCAGCCATGGCGCGGCCCTACTTTTATATACAAAAGGTAAATAAATATAATAAAAAATAGAAAAATTAAAACGTTTGATTTTTAAAAATTGCTTAAGGATTTTGGTTTAAACTGCCATATATTAAATATACGAAAATTTTCCTGAGAAATGGCACGCATATCTTTAACTGTCTAGGAACGTCCTCACAAGACCTCTTCGTTCTGATGAATTTTGTATAACTGATTATATATATATTGTTGCGAACCCGTATCTACGATCGCGCGGTTTGTTTACACAAACGGAACTGATAGGCGGGCAGTGTGAAAACCAAGAGCCGGCAGACGAAGATAGCATGCAGATAAAGGTCTGCCGAAAAAAAAGCTGAGGTAAATGGAAATTTCTGGATTGATAGAGATTGTTCGGGTTCTGGCTTATTTTGGAATCGTCTACAAATTATCAGCCAGGTAGGTATTTAAGAGATTGTGACACGCCAGCAGCAGAGTAGAGTTGTGAAACAAGAATTGTTGTAAAGACATGTAACAAGAGTGCTGTAAAACGAGAGTCAGCTGTGTTGGTGTTGTAAGGAGAGCTGTTTGTTATTGTCATCGACGTTGGTGCTCTAGATTGTGATGTAATTCCGCTGCTACGGAGTGTATTTCTACGCAAATAAAGAATATTTAGAATTTCGGCAGATTGGACTTTTAATTCTACGAACCCACAAAGTTTAATATATATATATAGTAAATCTGTAGGTAGAAGAAATTTTGGCAGGCCACGAATGAGATGGTCCGATCAATTTCCTTGAAGTCGGAAAGAGCCACAAGGCTTATACCATGATGATGATCATGATATATATATAGTGTAAGAGATACACAAAATATAGAAACTACACAAGAAAATACAGATCTTGTTAAATCACAAAACTTATATAAAGTAGAGAAATATTTTCTAGAATTATTTGTACGAGATTAATTAGAGCAAATTCAGACAAATCCTTATATTCAGGCTATCATGTGAATTGGTGTTAATCATTGTTAATTTGTATAAAGGTAAAGGGAAAATGGCGATTTTATCTAATTTATTTAATATGATTAACTATTGAAGTATCTAGGATAATAATGTTATAAAATAATTATACATATAAAATATAACAACAAAAAGAATTCTTTGTCGATGATATATATTTAGGATTAGGATTATCCCGGAGGGGATTCGGCACTGCGACCTATCTTGATCTATTGTACCTATGTTCCCAAGTGGGGCATCCCCAAGAAGAAGGATGAAGTGAGAGGAGACAGAGGACAGCCGTTCCAAGAAGCCACGACAGTACAGAGGGCAGGGTCCCTACACTTTACTTAGATGGAAACCTCTCCCAGTAGGCCAGGACAACGGATATTTCCCCTACTGAGTTTCGGAAGTGATCCCAACAGCCGGCTCGGAGACCGGCAACTAACCTACCGGAGGAGTAATGGTTCACTCAGAGCATTCAACTACCATTCAGCGCCGAGACACCGCCGACACCTCTACCCTGAAAGAGGCCACCAGGTGAGAGATGATGTGAAATAATAATGGAAGTAAAATGGAGGGACAGGAAATTTGAGGGATTGTAATTTCTCTACCCAATATTCACTTCCTGATCCAGGAAAGTCCCCGAAAAAAATCCATGGGTCAAGTAGGTCGGCCACTAGAACCGAACCCAGGCCTCCTGAATGCGGCCCACAGTCTAAACCGCTCGAGCTATCCTGCTCGGCATATATGGTACATATGGTTATATACATAAAATTTACATGAGTGATCGTAAAAGATTGACGTCATCATGGAGACAGAAAAATCCTTTGTTTTGAAAGAAGTGATTTATCAAGATACTAATAGTTTATGCTCAAGTTAATCAATAACAGTTTAGTGAATAATATTGAACTGTGACTGTTATTTTGTAGGAAATATTTTAAATATTTAAATAGTTGTTCGTCGCCATCGTCCTGGAGAGCTGGAGCGTACATTCAGCTGCTGAGGTATGCCAAGATAAAAACACGAGAAACACCGTTACTTATCTTAATAAATTTATCGAAAATTTAAATCGATTCATCAAACTGACACAGTGTTGGGTAAAACATTTCGTCCCAAAGTGATGTAAGTGTACGCATTAGATTATTTTTACATGTTGCGATGCAAGGTAGAATAATAATTATAATTGGATGCAAATACTGAATGAACGCGAAGTTCTCCATGAGAAACAATTTTACGAACGAAGAAAATAGCGTTCTAAAGGAATAGCGCAAGAGAATAGAGACGAAGTAAGTTAAGAATCCTATTTCACGCATGAAGTGTCTGGAGGAAACTTGGAAATCGCTAGAATTAATCATCCTAATGGAAGAAGCAGCTTAGAGAAGTCGAATAAAAATGAAGCGAATTTATCCCGAACTTAAAGGCGAGAAAATAAAAAACGAAACGCGGCATAACTCATGACGTCCAAGGAAGAACCGTGAACATTTCAAACTATATTGGCAAAAAATTGAAGACATCCCGATCTTCCATGAATGAGGTGTTGGTTGCTCCATTGGTGAACTACAAGACTTTTTCTCTGGGTATACGTAAGTGGAAGTGGCAGTAGATAACACCAGTTAAGATATCTGAAGGCTGATGAATGATCTACTTGAAGTGAACTGCCGAATATTTCTGAGTCATTTTTGAGTGAACACAAAATTTCCACAAATACTATCATGGTAGTTTGCAATAAGGAATGTTTTAAAATCTGCCTTTATCATTCTTCGCTATTTGAAGTGAATTGCCAAATATTGGAAATTAATTATTCTTTCACACTGGCCGTGTGTAGGCTAAATTGTGGAAACGTAGAGTCAGACTGAAAAATTCAATGCCATAGCCGGGATTTGAACCACGGATCTTCTGTTTTCCGTCCAGCCGCACTACCATTGTGCTACTATGGCCAACGTGCCGATATGACATTAAATTCCCCAACTGACTCATATTTTCCCGGTAAACCACTTAGGAGTTCTCATAAACACATGAGACAACCACCTTAATGGCGACTTACTACATGTAAGTACTTTAAGGCCCGGGCTTTATAGTTAACCACTATTAGGTTAATTAATGGAAATTAATTATTCTTTCACACTGGCCGTGTGTAGGCTAAATTGTGGAAACGTAGAGTCAGACTGAAAAACTCAATGCCATAGCCGGAATTTGAACCACGGATCTTCTGGTTTCCGTCCAGCCGCACTACCATTGTGCTACTATGGCCAACGTGCCGATATGACATTAAATTCCCCAACTGACTCATATTTTCCCGGTAAACCACTTAGGAGTCAGTTGGGGAATTTAATGTCATATCGGCACGTTGGCCATAGGAGCACAATGGTAGTGCGGCTGGACGGAAACCAGAAGATCCGTGGTTCAAATCCCGGCTATGGCATTGAATTTTTCAGTCTGACTCTACGTTTCCACAATTTAGCCTACACACGGCCAGTGTGAAAGAATAATTAATTTCCATTAATTAACCTAATAGTGGTTAACTATAAAGCCCGGGCCTTAAAGTACTTACATGTAGTAAGTCGCCATTAAGGTGGTTGTCTCATGTGTTTATGAGAACTCCTAAGTGGTTTACCGGGAAAATATGAGTCAGTTGGGGAATTTAATGTCATATCGGCACGTTGGCCATAGTAGCACAATGGTAGTGCGGCTGGACGGAAACCAGATCCGTGGTTCAAATCCCGGCTGTGGCATTGAATTTTTCAGTCTGACTCTACGTTTCCACAATTTAGCCTACACACGGCCAGTGTGAAAGAATAATTAATTTCCATTAATTAACCTAATAGTGGTTAACTATAAAGCCCGGGCCTTAAAGTACTTACATGTAGTAAGTCGCCATTAAGGTGGTTGTCTCATGTGTTTATGAGAACTCCTAAGTGGTTTACCGGGAAAATATGAGTCAGTTGGGGAATTTAATGTCATATCGGCACGTTGGCCATAGTAGCACAATGGTAGTGTGGCTGGACGGAAACCAGAAGATCCGTGGTTCAAATCCCGGCTATGGCATTGAATTTTTCAGTCTGACTCTACGTTGCCAAATATTTATTACAAAAGTTTGAGCGAACCAAAAATTCCCCCGCCCCCCCAAAAAAGAAAAATCCCTGGTATATTGCGGTAGCAGGAATATTTGTTTAAGTCCTTCTTTCTCAATTTCGGTATTTGAAGACATTCGCAGAATATTCCTGAGTCTTGTTTGAGTGAATGAAAAATTAAAAAAAAAATGATTTTAGTTTGCGGTTGGGGGATTTGTTTTTGAACCTTTCGCTTCACTGGAATACTTTGAACTTAAAAGCAGGCTTTGTATTTAACTCAATGTTCGTTAACTGGTCATGACAAATACAGACGTATTTATTTTTAAAAATATTGTATGTTTTAATTTTTTTGGCACAAGAAGTATCAAAACCTTCCTTTCCGTAAAATCTGGTTACCGATGTGACTTTTCCTTGCTTTTTCCTTCAACCCTTCCTATTTAACTTCATGTTCGAAACAAAGTTGGTCAGATATAAGCATCTGGCGCTGTAGTACTATATCATTTATCTGCAGAATTGCACAGCACGCTGAATATGAGAAGAAGAAGACCCCTTGCTGTCTGGGTCCATAAACACGCTCCTAGGTTGAAAAACGAGAATTAAAAGCATTAACAAGGCCCGTCCCGTGAGAAAATAAAGAAGGCCTTGCATCATTGAATCAGCAAAGTAAACAAACATGGTCCTAAAACCATCACAATCCATTACAGGAGGCCACCAGCGGGGCGAAGTACCCATGTCGACTCCACGGGTGTTCATAGGCGTGCCCTTGTGTGGTCTCGTGATGGATTCACATCTGGAGCGTTTAACGATATCATCTCCTGGCCCGACAATTAAATTTGTGCATTGCTCTCCGCTTAGTACTTCCCCTACCACATACTTAAATCAGGTAGAGGCGGTATTTCATTCCATATTCTGTGCCAAAAACTGTACATTAGAAGCAGGAATTAATTAGTTTTGTCTTAATTCATAACTATTTTTTTTTTTTAACTTACGGTTGTCATGTGGGACAATGAGTGAAATGATGCTCTAATGTACCCAGAGTCCATAGAGATTACAGTTATCCAACATTCATACTTCAAGATAAGGGAAATCTCCGGAAAAAGCTTATCCAGATAAATCATATTGACTGAGATACGAGCTCAAAACTCTTGAACGGGAGTCACACGCCTGAACTTCAATCTGCGTTAAAATATCAAAAGCTGACTGTTATTTCTATTAACTATAGTGAGTAGAAAAAGTCACGTGTCTGCAAAACTTCAAACTTATTAAATTTGTTCTTCCTGATATTGTGCTGAAAACCTAAGTCAAGCTAGTTACAAACTGTGATGTGGAAGAACTTCAGTGTAAGACAGATTTTATAGACTTTTCGGACAATTTAGCTGCAAATTTGTTTTCACCGTCTAATTATACATCTCTAATAATTTCCCAACTATAAATTTTGTCGTTCGATATTTCTAGATTTTTAAAACTTTACTTTATTTTAATAGTAACTTAACAACCTATAAAAGAAATACGTGACAGATTTAAAGTAATTTATCCCTGTTTTTCAGTAAATATCACGACATTTGTATTCCTAGACTTTAAAAGGTCATTCATGCTTTCAATTTTTATTTATATAATAACTATCCATGTTTATTTAATTTGCGTTAAAACACTGAACACGTTTGTTTACGATTTGCAATTTGAGGTTTTTAAAATCATTTTTTCTACGCTGTGGACACGATTCAGTTTTCCTGGAATTCATCATATAGATATTCGAAACACAAGTAGTTAAATGTTTTATGTAACTTGTTGCTGTATAACGGCTTTTCAGCTATTTTTCAATGCAATATATCACTAAAAATGAAAATTTTCTGATGAACAGAACTTAATTTCTTTTTTTTTGGGGGGGGGGCTAAGTATAGAAAACCAAATTTATATGTTAGGTGTATAGAGTGTAACCAACTTCATATGATGGAATTTGAAAAAAAAAAAAAAAATTAATAAAACATAAATTTCTTCACTGGCTGGAGTAGATTGCGTTGCTATGCCGCTTCCACTGAATAGGAATGATTCATATCTAATCTGGGTTATTTAGAGCCATCAGATACCTTCTCCAAGTGGGATAAACACGTGATAGGAGCTCGTTACGCTTTAGTATTGTCAACACCTTAGTTGCGAAGTCAGTCAAGTCTAACTTTAAGAGTTTTCTGAAAGTTTTGGCCAAATTGATCTATAGATAAGGTTGTATGGAACAGAGCTCGTAACTAGCGCAGACATGGCACATGTTATGTTGAAGAAAAACTAGGAGCGGAGGATCAGCTCGAGTGGTTGTTCGATGGTTGGTATGGCATCCACTTGTGGAAGGAGGTTAAGTGGCTCACGTCTTCCCAAAGATCGAAAAGGACTCTTTAAAAGTTAGACGGGCAGAAGCCTCAATGGAGCCTGTTGTATTCTCTTCAACAAGTTAAAGTGAAAACTCAAGTAGCACAGCTAAAATGCACAAATCCCCAAGGGCGCCAGGTTTACCTAAGTAACGGCCCTCGTTGATTCCAGAGATAAAACATCTGACACTGCACACTATAGAGATATCTTAACTTGGATGTGGCAAGACCGAAGACTGCCTTCCAAAATGTTTATTCACGCAAGCAAATTCAGGTATATTAATTATGTATTAAAGAATTAATTATAAGAGTCAGATATTCTTCTCCACTAGCCGTGTGTAGAACAAGGTTTGGAAAGTTAGAGTCATCTGTAAAATTCAAAGCCATAGCCGGGATATGAACCACGGATCACCCGGTTCGGTTGCTCTTAACCACTGAGCTACCACTGCAACATGCCAGCATGGCATTAAATTCGACAACTGACTCTTATTTTTCCCGCAAACTACTAGGCGATTTAATTATAAACTGCTACCAATGCCATATTTTACTATCTACTTTATTTAATTCCTCACTAACTTTGACTCAATTAGTTTCAATTACAACTTTCATCTTGGCATGAGCTTACAGCTGGTGAAAATGTCATGTGCAATGCAACACAACTAGCGGTTAAACAATGTAAAAATAGCTGCAATTATTTTGAATTAGGAGTACCTATCCATAGATTAAATTTCAAATCTAGCAAATTAAGTGATTTCAAAGTATTGCAACGTGCTTTTACATCAGAATTACAAATGCGTTTTAAATTTAGAGAAGATGTGTTTTAACGTTTGAGAAGAAACTAAGTAATATGCAAATATGGTCCATGTAATGTATCTTACTAATGTTTACTTTGTTTAAAAACACATTTAACACTTAAATATAATCTAATAACACTATAACTACAATGTGACATTATGTATGATTATTGAGTAATCTGAAAGTGTAGCAAATTCATATTTCTGTTTTAAATTCTCTGTTTCCTATCTATGTACAAAAGGATAAAATATTGTGTTCCACACAACATTTTATGCAAATGCATGTCTTAAGAATACTTGAATATAGGAGAGAGAGTGTTAGAAAATGTTCTATCTTAGTCGATCTGCCTATGAACAGTAAAACTAAAAAGCAAAAACTCTGTTACCAATTTAAAATTTTATTTCAGCATCTTCCAAACTTAAAAAACAATTTTCAAAAAGTATAACCCAATTATACATTACTTGGACATATATTATAAAATTTTAATTTTAAAGAAAGCTTCTCAAAAACCTTATTAAAATGCCACATATTTAGTTATCTTCATAAAAAGTATATCAAGAATTTTTCGTAATATCCTCTGCAACCCTCTTCATTATGAATGACTTGTGAAGTGCAATCTAAATAAACCTGAACTATTCCAATAGACAATTAATTTTGAACCAATAATAGGATAAACGTGCAACTTTGGGAGAATATAATACATAATTGGTAAATTACATTACACTATTTATATCTCAGAAAAATATTGGAAGTGTCCTCCACCAGCATCTATACATATTTGCACTCGTCTCACCATATTCTCTGAAGTTTTACGGAGATGACATCAAATTTAGAGAAGGTTATTTTCAGCAAGATGGAGTAGCGTGCCATACATCTAATGACACCATGGAACTTGTAACCAATTTCTTTGATAATGAATAATCTCAAAAGGTCTGCGGCCCCCTATATCTCCTGACCTAACCTCACCGGATTTTTTCTTGTGGGAATATCTAAAAATAATGGTACAATTCGTGTTCTCAAGGCATCCATTCGAACCGAAATAAGTAACATTGGCGAAGATACTCTCCGTAAAACTTCAGAGAATATGATGAAACGAGTGAAAACATGTATAGATTCTGATGGAGGACACTGCCAACATTTTCTCTGAGATGTAAATAGTGTAATATAATCCCCCAATTGTGTATTATATTCTCCCAAAATGGCACGCGTGTCCTATTATTTGTTCAAAAGTTATGGCCCATTCAAATGGTTCAGGTTTATATGGATCACACTTTATAACTGATAAACCGTGACAGATAGAAAGAAGACATATGTTTTGCTAAAACATGTTATTTAAGGAAATATACTTCTTCGCAGACTATTTCCGATTTAATATTTTCTTCTTAGTTAACGTTTTTCAAATAGGAAAAGTATAAGTGACAGAAAAAGAATAGTGTACAGGTTATAATCCGATCACAAATATTTCCACCAATAAACAGCGCCTTGTTTCTTGCTTGAATTTAGGCAACTTCACTGTCCTGTGTGCGCTGTCCGGATCTACGTGAATGCGATTCGTTGAACCGTATCACAGCTAGAACAATATTAAGCCGCGAAACCAAAAGAAAAACGAATATTTAATGAAATGGAAATGATAAAATTGATGAGCAGAGAAACTTTGGTGTCCCACCAGGAAGCCGTGCACACCCGGGGAAACGACAAACCACAAAACAACATCCGTTTTGAGCGTGGGCTTGAATATATGGCGCTATAAATTAACGTGTGCGATTCCGGCTAATGTGGAAGAAGCTGCGAATCACATCCAGGAATTAATGTTCCAGTGACCCGTTTTTATGCCAGTGGTCAACATATAATAGCCATCCCTTGTCAGTCTGTTATATCACGAGATTTTACTTGAGACATTGTGGTGTTACAGCACTATGTGTTGTAGAGATAAACCGTCAAACTACGGACAACGTCGGATATTTCATCTAGTAACAAAGAAACACAAGACTATTGTACAAGTACAACCTAAGTCTAAATGTTGTAGAGATAAACGACAAACTACGGACAATGTCGGGTATTTCAGCTAGTAACAAAGAAGCACAAGACTATTGTACAAGTACAACCTAAGTCTAAATGTTGTAGAGATAAACCGTCAAACTACGGACAACGTCGGGTATTTCAGTTAGTAACAAAGAAACACAAGGCTGTTGTACAAGTACAACCTAAGTCTAAATGTTGTAGAGATAAACCGTCAAACTACGGACAACGTCGGGTATTTCAGTTAGTAACAAAGAAACACAAGGCTGTTGTACAAGTAAAACCTAAGTCTAAATGTTGTAGAGATAAACGACAAACTACGGACAATGTCGGGTATTTCAGCTAGTAACAAAGAAGCACAAGACTATTGTACAAGTACAACCTAAGTCTAAATGTTGTAGAGATAAACCGTCAAACCACGGACAACGTCGGTTATTTCAACTAGTAACAAAGAAACACAAGGCTGTTGTACAAGTAAAACCTAAGTCTAAATGTTGTAGAGATAAACTGTCAAACTACGGAAAACGTCGGGTATTTCAGTTAGTAACAAAGAAACGCAAGACTATTGTACAAGTACAACCTAAGTCTAAATGTTGTAGAGATAAACGACAAACTACGGACAATGTCGGGTATTTCAGCTAGTAACAAAGAAGCACAAGACTTTGTACAAGTACAACCTAAGTCTAAATGTTGTAGAGATAAACGACAAACTACGGACAATGTCGGGTATTTCAGCTAGTAACAAAGAAACACAAGATTATTGTACAAGTACAACCTAAGTCTAAATGTTGTAGAGATAAACCGTCAAACTACGGACAACGTCGGGTATTTCAGTTAGTAACAAAGAAACGCAAGACTATTGTACAAGTACAACCTAAGTCTTAACGTTGTAGAGATAAATTGTCAAACTACGGACAACGTCGGGTATTTCAGTTAGTAACAAAGAAACGCAAGACTATTGTACAAGTACAACCTAAGTCTAAATGTTGTAGAGATAAACCGTCAAACTACGGAAAACGTCGGGTATTTCACTTAGTAACAAAGAAACGCAAGACTATTGTACAAGTACAACCTAAGTCTAAATGTTTTAGAGATAAACCGTCAAACTACGGACAACGTCGGGTATTTCAGTTAGTAACAAAGAAACGCAAGACTATTGTACAAGTACAACCTAAGTCTAAATGTTTTAGAGATAAACCGTCAAACTACGGAAAACGTCGGGTATTTCAGTTAGTAACAAAGAAACACAAGACTATTGTACAAGTACAACCTTAAATGTTTTAGAGATAAACCGTCAAACTACGGAAAACGTCGGGTATTTCAGTTAGTAACAAAGAAACACAAGACTATTGTACAAGTACAACCTAAGTCTAAATGTTTTAGAGATAAACCGTCAAACTACGGACAACGTCGGGTATTTCAGTTAGTAACAAAGAAACGCAAGACTATTGTACAAGTACAACCTTAAATGTTGTAGAGATAAACCGTCAAACTACGGACAACGTCGGGTATTTCAGTTAGTAACAAAGAAACGCAAGACTATTGTACAAGTACAACCTAAGTCTAAATGTTTTAGAGATAAACCGTCAAACTACGGAAAACGTCGGGTATTTCAGTTAGTAACAAAGAAATACAAGACTATTGTATCAGTACAACCTTAAATGTTTTAGAAATAAACCGTCAAACTACGGAAAACGTCGGGTACTTCAGTTAGTAACAAAGAAACACAAGACTATTGTACAAGTACAACCTAAAATGTTTTAGAGATATACCGTCAAACTACGGAAAACGTCGGGTATTTCAGTTAGTAACAAAGAAACACAAGACTATTGTACAAGTACAACCTTAAACGTTTTAGAGATAAACCGTCAAACTACGGAAAACGTCGGGTATTTCAGTTAGTAACAAAGAAACACAAGACTATTGTACAAGTACAACCTTAAATGTTTTAGAGATAAACCGTCAAACTACGGAAAACGTCGGGTATTTCAGTTAGTAACAAAGAAACACAAGACTATTGTACAAGTACAACCTTAAATGTTTTAGAGATAAACCGTCAAACTACGGAAAACGTCGGGTATTTCAGTTAGTAACAAAGAAACACAAGACTATTGTACAAGTACAACCTTAAATATTTTAGAGATAAACTGTCAAACTACGGAAAACGTCGGGTATTTCAGCTTGTAACAAAGAAACACAAGACTATTGTACAAGTACAACCTTAAATGTTTTAGAGATAAACCGTCAAACTACGGAAAACGTCGGGTATTTCAGTTAGTAACAAGGAAACACAAGACTATTGTACAAGTACAACCTAAGTCTAAATGTTGTAGAGATAAACCGTCAAACCACGGACAACGTCGGGTATTTCAGTTAGTAACAAAGAAACACAAGACTATTGTACAAGTACAACCTAAGTCTAAATGTTTTAGAGATAAACCGTCAAATTACGGACAACGTCGGGTATTTCAGTTAGTAACAAAGAAACACAAGACTATTGTACAAGTACAACCTAAGTCTAAATGTTGTAGAGATAAACCGTCAAACCACGGACAACGTCGGGTATTTCAGTCAGTAACAAAGAAACACAAGACTATTGTACATGTACAACCTAAGTCTAAATGTTTTAGAGATAAACCGTCAAATTACGGACAACGTCGGGTATTTCAGTTAGTAACAAAGAAACACAAGACTATTGTACAAGTACAACCTAAGTCTAAATGTTTTAGAGATAAACCGTCAAACTTCGGACAACGTCGGGTATTTCATATAGTAACAAAGAAACACAAGACTATTGTACAAGTACAACCTAAGTCTAAATGTTTTAGAGATAAACCGTCAAACTACGGACAACGTCGGGTATTTCAGCTAGTAACAAAGAAACACAAGACTATTGTACAAGTACAATCTAAGTCTAAATGTTGTAGAGATAAACCGTCAAACTACGGGCAACGTCGGGTATTTCAGCTAGTAACAAAGAAACATGACTATTGTACAAGTACAACCTAAGTCTAAATGTTGTAGAGATAAACCGTCAAACTACGGACAACGTCGGGTATTTCAGCTAGTAACAAAGAAACACAAGACTATTGTACAAGTACAACCTTAAATGTTTTAGAGATAAACCGTCAAACTACGGAAAACGTCGGGTATTTCAGTTAGTAACAAAGAAACACAAGACTATTGTACAAGTACAACCTTAAACGTTTTAGAGATAAACCGTCAAACTATGGAAAACGTCGGGTATTTCAGTTAGTAACAAAGAAACACAAGACTATTGTACAAGTACAACCTTAAATGTTTTAGAGATAAACCGTCAAACTACGGAAAACGTCGGGTATTTCAGTTAGTAACAAAGAAACACAAGACTATTGTACAAGTACAACCTTAAATGTTTTAGAGATAAACCGTCAAACTACGGAAAACGTCGGGTATTTCAGTTAGTAACAAAGAAACACAAGACTATTGTACAAGTACAACCTTAAATATTTTAGAGATAAACTGTCAAACTACGGAAAACGTCGGGTATTTCAGCTAGTAACAAAGAAACACAAGACTATTGTACAAGTACAACCTTAAATGTTTTAGTGATAAACCGTCAAACTACGGAAAACGTCGGGTATTTCAGTGAGTAACAAGGAAACACAGGACTATTGTACAAGTACAACCTAAGTCTAAATGTTGTAGAGATAAACCGTCAAACCACGGACAACGTCGGGTATTTCAGTTAGTAACAAAGAAACACAAGACTATTGTACAAGTACAACCTAAGTCTAAATGTTTTAGAGATAAACCGTCAAATTACGGACAACGTCGGGTATTTCAGTTAGTAACAAAGAAACACAAGACTATTGTACAAGTACAGCCTAAGTCTAAATGTTGTAGAGATAAACCGTCAAACTACGGACAACGTCGGCTATTTCAGCTAGTAACAAAGAAACACAAGACTATTGTACAAGTACAACCTAAGTCTAAATGTTGTAGAGATAAACCGTCAAACTACGGAAAACGTCGGGTATTTCAGTTAGTAACAAAGAAACACAAGACTATTGTACAAGTACAACCTAAGTCTAAATGTTTTAGAGATAAACCGTCAAACTACGGACAACGTCGGGTATTTCAGCTAGTAACAAAGAAACACAAGACTATTGTACAAGTACAACCTAAGTCTAAATGTTGTAGAGATAAACCGCCAAACTACGGACAACGTCGGGTATTTCAGCTAGTAACAAAGAAACACAAGACTATTGTACAAGTACAACGTAAGTCTAAATGTTGTAGAGATAAACCGTCAAACTACGGACAACGTCGGGTATTTCAGTCAGTAACAAAGAAACAAAAGACTATTGTACAAGTACAACCTAAGTCTAAATGTTGTAGAGATAAACCGTCAAACTACGGACAACGTCGGGTATTTCAGCTAGTAACAAAGAAACACAAGACTATTGTACAAGTACAACCTAAGTCTAAATGTTGTAGAGATAAACCGTCAAACTACGGACAACGTCGGGTATTTCAGCTAGTAACAAAGAAACACAAGACTATTGTACAAGTACAATCTAAGTCTAAATGTTGTAGAGATAAACCGTAAAACTACGGGCAACGTCGGGTATTTCAGCTAGTAACAAAGAAACACAAGACTATTGTACAAGTACAACCTAAGTCTAAATGTTGTAGAGATAAACCGTCAAACTACGGACAACGTCGGGTATTTCAGCTAGTAACAAAGAAACACAAGACTATTGTACAAGTACAACCTAAGTCTAAATGTTGTAGAGATAAACCGTCAAACTACGGACAACGTCGGGTATTTCAGTCAGTAACAAAGAAACACAAGACTATTGTACAAGTACAACCTAAGTCTAAATGTTGTAGAGATAAACCGTCAAACTACGGACAACGTCGGGTATTTCAGTTAGTAACAAAGAAACGCAAGACTATTGTACAAGTACAACCTAAGTCTAAATGTTTTAGAGATAAACCGTCAAACTACGGACAACGTCGGGTATTTCAGCTAGTAACAAAGAAACACAAGACTATTGTACAAGTACAACCTAAGTCTAAATGTTGTAGAGATAAACCGTCAAACTACGGACAACGTCGGGTATTTCAGTCAGTAACAAAGAAACACAA
The DNA here is from genome assembly GCA_030765055.1 of Mantis religiosa. Lineage (NCBI taxonomy): Eukaryota > Metazoa > Arthropoda > Insecta > Mantodea > Mantidae > Mantis > Mantis religiosa. Next base: position 83,605,831 of record CM060952.1, on the reverse strand, counting down.
GACTATTGTACAAGTACAACCTAAGTCTAAATGTTGTAGAGATAAACCGTCAAACTACGGACAACGTCGGGTACTTCAGTTAGTAACAAAGAAACACAAGACCATTGTACAAGTACAACCTTAAATGTTTTAGAGATAAACCGTCAAACTACGGAAAACGTCGGGTATTTCAGTTAGTAACAAAGAAACACAAGACTATTGTACAAGTACAACCTTAAACGTTTTAGAGATAAACCGTCAAACTACGGAAAACGTCGGGTATTTCAGTTAGTAACAAAGAAACACAAGACTATTGTACAAGTACAACCTTAAATGTTATAGAGATAAACCGTCAAACTACGGAAAACGTCGGGTATTTCAGTTAGTAACAAAGAAACACAAGACTATTGTACAAGTACAACCTTAAATGTTTTAGAGATAAACCGTCAAACTACGGAAAACGTCGGGTATTTCAGTTAGTAACAAAGAAACACAAGACTATTGTACAAGTACAACCTTAAATATTTTAGAGATAAACTGTCAAACTACGGAAAACGTCGGGTATTTCAGCTAGTAACAAAGAAACACAAGACTATTGTACAAGTACAACCTTAAATGTTTTAGAGATAAACCGTCAAACTACGGAAAACGTCGGGTATTTCAGTGAGTAACAAGGAAACACAAGACTATTGTACAAGTACAACCTAAGTCTAAATGTTTTAGAGATAAACCGTCAAATTACGGACAACGTCGGGTATTTCAGTTAGTAACAAAGAAACACAAGACTATTGTACAAGTACAGCCTAAGTCTAAATGTTGTAGAGATAAACCGTCAAACCACGGACAACGTCGGGTATTTCAGTCAGTAACAAAGAAACACAAGACTATTGTACATGTACAACCTAAGTCTAAATGTTTTAGAGATAAACCGTCAAATTACGGACAACGTCGGGTATTTCAGTTAGTAACAAAGAAACACAAGACTATTGTACAAGTACAACCTAAGTCTAAATGTTTTAGAGATAAACCGTCAAATTACGGACAACGTCGGGTATTTCAGTTAGTAACAAAGAAACACAAGACTATTGTACAAGTACAGCCTAAGTCTAAATGTTGTAGAGATAAACCGTCAAACCACGGACAACGTCGGGTATTTCAGTCAGTAACAAAGAAACACAAGACTATTGTACATGTACAACCTAAGTCTAAATGTTTTAGAGATAAACCGTCAAATTACGGACAACGTCGGGTATTTCAGTTAGTAACAAAGAAACACAAGACTATTGTACAAGTACAACCTAAGTCTAAATGTTTTAGAGAAAACCGTCAAACTTCGGACAACGTCGGGTATTTCATATAGTAACAAAGAAACACAAGACTATTGTACAAGTAAAACCTAAGTCTAAATGTTTTAGAGATAAACCGTCAAACTACGGACAACGTCGGGTATTTCAGCTAGTAACAAAGAAACACAAGACTATTGTACAAGTACAACCTAAGTCTAAATGTTTTAGAGATAAACCGTCAAACTACGGACAACGTCGGCTATTTCAGCTAGTAACAAAGAAACACAAGACTATTGTACAAGTACAACCTAAGTCTAAATGTTGTAGAGATAAACCGTCAAACTACGGAAAACGTCGGGTATTTCAGTTAGTAACAAAGAAACACAAGACTATTGTACAAGTACAACCTTAAATATTTTAGAGATAAACTGTCAAACTACGGAAAACGTCGGGTATTTCAGCTAGTAACAAAGAAACACAAGACTATTGTACAAGTACAACCTTAAATGCTTTAGAGATAAACCGTCAAACTACGGAAAACGTCGGGTATTTCAGTTAGTAACAAGGAAACACAAGACTATTGTACAAGTACAACCTAAGTCTAAATGTTGTAGAGATAAACCGTCAAACCACGGACAACGTCGGGTATTTCAGTTAGTAACAAAGAAACACAAGACTATTGTACAAGTACAACCTAAGTCTAAATGTTTTAGAGATAAACCGTCAAATTACGGACAACGTCGGGTATTTCAGTTAGTAACAAAGAAACACAAGACTATTGTACAAGTACAACCTAAGTCTAAATGTTGTAGAGATAAACCGTCAAACCACGGACAACGTCGGGTATTTCAGTCAGTAACAAAGAAACACAAGACTATTGTACATGTACAACCTAAGTCTAAATGTTTTAGAGATAAACCGTCAAATTACGGACAACGTCGGGTATTTCAGTTAGTAACAAAGAAACACAAGACTATTGTACAAGTACAACCTAAGTCTAAATGTTTTAGAGATAAACCGTCAAACTTCGGACAACGTGGCGTATTTCATATAGTAACAAAGAAACACAAGACTATTGTACAAGTACAACCTAAGTCTAAATGTTTTAGAGATAAACCGTCAAACTACGGACAACGTCGGGTATTTCAGCTAGTAACAAAGAAACACAAGACTATTGTACAAGTACAACCTAAGTCTAAATGTTGTAGAGATAAACCGTCAAACTACGGACAACGACGGGTATTTCAGCTAGTAACAAAGAAACACAGGACTATTGTACAAGTACAACCTAAGTCTAAATGTTGTAGAGATAAACCGTCAAACTACGGGCTACGTCGGGTCTTTCAGCTAGTAACAAAGAAACACAAGACTATTGTACAAGTACAACCTAAGTCTAAATGTTGTAGAGATAAACCGTCAAACTACGGACAACGTCGGGTATTTCAGCTAGTAACAAAGAAACACAAGACTATTGTACAAGTACAACCTAAGTCTAAATGTTGTAGAGATAAACTGTCAAACTACGGACAACGTCGGGTATTTCAGTCAGTAACAAAGAAACACAAGACTATTGTACAAGTACAACCTAAGTCTAAATGTTGTAGAGATAAACCGTCAAACTACGGACAACGTCGGGTATATCAGCTAGTAACAAAGAAACACAAGACTATTGTACAAGTACAACCTAAGTCTAAATGTTGTAGAGATAAACCGTCAAACTACGGACAACGTCGGGTATTTCGGTTAGTAACAAAGAAACGCAAGACTATTGTACAAGTACAACCTTAAATGTTGTAGAGATAAACCGTCAAACTACGGACAACGTCGGGTATTTCAGTTAGTAACAAAGAAACGCAAGACTATTGTACAAGTACAACCTAAGTCTAAATGTTTTAGAGATAAACCGTCAAACTACGGAAAACGTCGGGTATTTCAGTTAGTAACAAAGAAATACAAGACTATTGTATAAGTACAACCTTAAATGTTTTAGAAATAAACCGTCAAACTACGGAAAACGTCGGGTACTTCTGTTAGTAACAAAGAAACACAAGACTATTGTACAAGTACAACCTTAAACGTTTTAGAGATAAACCGTCAAACTACGGAAATTGTCGGGTATTTCAGTTAGTAACAAAGAAACACAAGACTATTGTACAAGTACAACCTTAAATGTTTTAGAGATAAACCGTCAATCTACGGAAAACGTCGGGTATTTCAGTAAGTAACAAGGAAACACAAGACTATTGGTCAAGTACAACCTAAGTCTAAATGTTGTAGAGATAAACCGTCAAACCACGGACAACGTCGGGTATTTCAGTTAGTAACAAAGAAACACAAGACTATTGTACAAGTACAACCTAAGTCTAAATGTTTTAGAGATAAACCGTCAAATTACGGACAACGTCGGGTATTTCAGTTAGTAACAAAGAAACACAAGACTATTGTACAAGTACAACCTAAGTCTAAATGTTGTAGAGATAAATCGTCAAACCACGGACAACGTCGGGTATTTCAGTGAGTAACAAAGAAACACAAGACTATTGTACATGTACAACCTAAGTCTAAATGTTTTAGAGATAAACCGTCAAATTACGGACAACGTCGGGTATTTCAGTTAGTAACAAAGAAACACAAGACTATTGTACAAGTACAACCTAAGTCTAAATGTTTTAGAGATAAACCGTCAAACTTCGGACAACGTGGGGTATTTCATATAGTAACAAAGAAACACAAGACTATTGTACAAGTACAACCTAAGTCTAAATGTTTTAGAGATAAACCGTCAAACTACGGACAACGTCGGGTATTTCAGCTAGTAACAAAGAAACACAAGACTATTGTACAAGTACAACCTAAGTCTAAATGTTTTAGAGATAAACCGTCAAACTACGGACAACGTCGGGTATTTCAGCTAGTAACAAAGAAACACAAGACTATTGTACAAGTACAACCTAAGTCTAAATGTTGTAGAGATAAACCGCCAAACTACGGACAACGTCGGGTACTTCAGCTAGTAACAAAGAAACACAAGACTATTGTACAAGTACAACGTAAGTCTAAATGTTGTAGAGATAAACCGTCAAACTACGGACATCGTCGGGTATTTCAGTCAGTAACAAAGAAACACAAGACTATTGTACAAGTACAACCTAAGTCTAAATGTTGTAGAGATAAACCGTCAAACTACGGACAACGTCGGGTATTTCAGCTAGTAACAAAGAAACACAAGACTATTGTACAAGTACAACCTAAGTCTAAATGTTGTAGAGATAAACCGTCAAACTACGGACAACGTCGGGTATTTCAGCTAGTAACAAAGAAACACAGGACTATTGTACAAGTACAACCTAAGTCTAAATGTTGTAGAGATAAACCGTCAAACTACGGGCTACGTCGGGTCTTTCAGCTAGTAACAAAGAAACACAAGACTATTGTACAAGTACAACCTTAAACGTTTTAGAGATAAACCGTCAAACTACGGAAAACGTCGGGTATTTCAGTTAGTAACAAAGAAACACAAGACTATTGTACAAGTACAACCTTAAATGTTTTAGAGATAAACCGTCAAACTACGGAAAACGTCGGGTATTTCAGTTAGTAACAAAGAAACACAAGACTATTGTACAAGTACAACCTTAAATGTTTTAGAGATAAACCGTCAAACTACGGAAAACGTCGGGTATTTCAGTTAGTAACAAAGAAACACAAGACTATTGTACAAGTACAACCTTAAATATTTTAGAGATAAACTGTCAAACTACGGAAAACGTCGGGTATTTCAGCTTGTAACAAAGAAACACAAGACTATTGTACAAGTACAACCTTAAATGTTTTAGAGATAAACCGTCAAACTACGGAAAACGTCGGGTATTTCAGTTAGTAACAAGGAAACACAAGACTATTGTACAAGTACAACCTAAGTCTAAATGTTGTAGAGATAAACCGTCAAACCACGGACAACGTCGGGTATTTCAGTTAGTAACAAAGAAACACAAGACTATTGTACAAGTACAACCTAAGTCTAAATGTTTTAGAGATAAACCGTCAAATTACGGACAACGTCGGGTATTTCAGTTAGTAACAAAGAAACACAAGACTATTGTACAAGTACAACCTAAGTCTAAATGTTGTAGAGATAAACCGTCAAACCACGGACAACGTCGGGTATTTCAGTCAGTAACAAAGAAACACAAGACTATTGTACATGTACAACCTAAGTCTAAATGTTTTAGAGATAAACCGTCAAATTACGGACAACGTCGGGTATTTCAGTTAGTAACAAAGAAACACAAGACTATTGTACAAGTACAACCTAAGTCTAAATGTTTTAGAGATAAACCGTCAAACTTCGGACAACGTCGGGTATTTCATATAGTAACAAAGAAACACAAGACTATTGTACAAGTACAACCTAAGTCTAAATGTTTTAGAGATAAACCGTCAAACTACGGACAACGTCGGGTATTTCAGCTAGTAACAAAGAAACACAAGACTATTGTACAAGTACAATCTAAGTCTAAATGTTGTAGAGATAAACCGTCAAACTACGGGCAACGTCGGGTATTTCAGCTAGTAACAAAGAAACATGACTATTGTACAAGTACAACCTAAGTCTAAATGTTGTAGAGATAAACCGTCAAACTACGGACAACGTCGGGTATTTCAGCTAGTAACAAAGAAACACAAGACTATTGTACAAGTACAACCTTAAATGTTTTAGAGATAAACCGTCAAACTACGGAAAACGTCGGGTATTTCAGTTAGTAACAAAGAAACACAAGACTATTGTACAAGTACAACCTTAAACGTTTTAGAGATAAACCGTCAAACTATGGAAAACGTCGGGTATTTCAGTTAGTAACAAAGAAACACAAGACTATTGTACAAGTACAACCTTAAATGTTTTAGAGATAAACCGTCAAACTACGGAAAACGTCGGGTATTTCAGTTAGTAACAAAGAAACACAAGACTATTGTACAAGTACAACCTTAAATGTTTTAGAGATAAACCGTCAAACTACGGAAAACGTCGGGTATTTCAGTTAGTAACAAAGAAACACAAGACTATTGTACAAGTACAACCTTAAATATTTTAGAGATAAACTGTCAAACTACGGAAAACGTCGGGTATTTCAGCTAGTAACAAAGAAACACAAGACTATTGTACAAGTACAACCTTAAATGTTTTAGTGATAAACCGTCAAACTACGGAAAACGTCGGGTATTTCAGTGAGTAACAAGGAAACACAGGACTATTGTACAAGTACAACCTAAGTCTAAATGTTGTAGAGATAAACCGTCAAACCACGGACAACGTCGGGTATTTCAGTTAGTAACAAAGAAACACAAGACTATTGTACAAGTACAACCTAAGTCTAAATGTTTTAGAGATAAACCGTCAAATTACGGACAACGTCGGGTATTTCAGTTAGTAACAAAGAAACACAAGACTATTGTACAAGTACAGCCTAAGTCTAAATGTTGTAGAGATAAACCGTCAAACTACGGACAACGTCGGCTATTTCAGCTAGTAACAAAGAAACACAAGACTATTGTACAAGTACAACCTAAGTCTAAATGTTGTAGAGATAAACCGTCAAACTACGGAAAACGTCGGGTATTTCAGTTAGTAACAAAGAAACACAAGACTATTGTACAAGTACAACCTAAGTCTAAATGTTTTAGAGATAAACCGTCAAACTACGGACAACGTCGGGTATTTCAGCTAGTAACAAAGAAACACAAGACTATTGTACAAGTACAACCTAAGTCTAAATGTTGTAGAGATAAACCGCCAAACTACGGACAACGTCGGGTATTTCAGCTAGTAACAAAGAAACACAAGACTATTGTACAAGTACAACGTAAGTCTAAATGTTGTAGAGATAAACCGTCAAACTACGGACAACGTCGGGTATTTCAGTCAGTAACAAAGAAACAAAAGACTATTGTACAAGTACAACCTAAGTCTAAATGTTGTAGAGATAAACCGTCAAACTACGGACAACGTCGGGTATTTCAGCTAGTAACAAAGAAACACAAGACTATTGTACAAGTACAACCTAAGTCTAAATGTTGTAGAGATAAACCGTCAAACTACGGACAACGTCGGGTATTTCAGCTAGTAACAAAGAAACACAAGACTATTGTACAAGTACAATCTAAGTCTAAATGTTGTAGAGATAAACCGTAAAACTACGGGCAACGTCGGGTATTTCAGCTAGTAACAAAGAAACACAAGACTATTGTACAAGTACAACCTAAGTCTAAATGTTGTAGAGATAAACCGTCAAACTACGGACAACGTCGGGTATTTCAGCTAGTAACAAAGAAACACAAGACTATTGTACAAGTACAACCTAAGTCTAAATGTTGTAGAGATAAACCGTCAAACTACGGACAACGTCGGGTATTTCAGTCAGTAACAAAGAAACACAAGACTATTGTACAAGTACAACCTAAGTCTAAATGTTGTAGAGATAAACCGTCAAACTACGGACAACGTCGGGTATTTCAGTTAGTAACAAAGAAACGCAAGACTATTGTACAAGTACAACCTAAGTCTAAATGTTTTAGAGATAAACCGTCAAACTACGGACAACGTCGGGTATTTCAGCTAGTAACAAAGAAACACAAGACTATTGTACAAGTACAACCTAAGTCTAAATGTTGTAGAGATAAACCGTCAAACTACGGACAACGTCGGGTATTTCAGTCAGTAACAAAGAAACACAAGACTATTGTACAAGTACAACCTAAGTCTAAATGTTGTAGAGATAAACCGTCAAACTACGGACAACGTCGGGTACTTCAGTTAGTAACAAAGAAACACAAGACCATTGTACAAGTACAACCTTAAATGTTTTAGAGATAAACCGTCAAACTACGGAAAACGTCGGGTATTTCAGTTAGTAACAAAGAAACACAAGACTATTGTACAAGTACAACCTTAAACGTTTTAGAGATAAACCGTCAAACTACGGAAAACGTCGGGTATTTCAGTTAGTAACAAAGAAACACAAGACTATTGTACAAGTACAACCTTAAATGTTATAGAGATAAACCGTCAAACTACGGAAAACGTCGGGTATTTCAGTTAGTAACAAAGAAACACAAGACTATTGTACAAGTACAACCTTAAATGTTTTAGAGATAAACCGTCAAACTACGGAAAACGTCGGGTATTTCAGTTAGTAACAAAGAAACACAAGACTATTGTACAAGTACAACCTTAAATATTTTAGAGATAAACTGTCAAACTACGGAAAACGTCGGGTATTTCAGCTAGTAACAAAGAAACACAAGACTATTGTACAAGTACAACCTTAAATGTTTTAGAGATAAACCGTCAAACTACGGAAAACGTCGGGTATTTCAGTGAGTAACAAGGAAACACAAGACTATTGTACAAGTACAACCTAAGTCTAAATGTTTTAGAGATAAACCGTCAAATTACGGACAACGTCGGGTATTTCAGTTAGTAACAAAGAAACACAAGACTATTGTACAAGTACAGCCTAAGTCTAAATGTTGTAGAGATAAACCGTCAAACCACGGACAACGTCGGGTATTTCAGTCAGTAACAAAGAAACACAAGACTATTGTACATGTACAACCTAAGTCTAAATGTTTTAGAGATAAACCGTCAAATTACGGACAACGTCGGGTATTTCAGTTAGTAACAAAGAAACACAAGACTATTGTACAAGTACAACCTAAGTCTAAATGTTTTAGAGATAAACCGTCAAATTACGGACAACGTCGGGTATTTCAGTTAGTAACAAAGAAACACAAGACTATTGTACAAGTACAGCCTAAGTCTAAATGTTGTAGAGATAAACCGTCAAACCACGGACAACGTCGGGTATTTCAGTCAGTAACAAAGAAACACAAGACTATTGTACATGTACAACCTAAGTCTAAATGTTTTAGAGATAAACCGTCAAATTACGGACAACGTCGGGTATTTCAGTTAGTAACAAAGAAACACAAGACTATTGTACAAGTACAACCTAAGTCTAAATGTTTTAGAGAAAACCGTCAAACTTCGGACAACGTCGGGTATTTCATATAGTAACAAAGAAACACAAGACTATTGTACAAGTAAAACCTAAGTCTAAATGTTTTAGAGATAAACCGTCAAACTACGGACAACGTCGGGTATTTCAGCTAGTAACAAAGAAACACAAGACTATTGTACAAGTACAACCTAAGTCTAAATGTTTTAGAGATAAACCGTCAAACTACGGACAACGTCGGCTATTTCAGCTAGTAACAAAGAAACACAAGACTATTGTACAAGTACAACCTAAGTCTAAATGTTGTAGAGATAAACCGTCAAACTACGGAAAACGTCGGGTATTTCAGTTAGTAACAAAGAAACACAAGACTATTGTACAAGTACAACCTTAAATATTTTAGAGATAAACCGTCAAACTACGGAAAACGTCGGGTATTTCAGTTAGTAACAAAGAAACACAAGACTATTGTACAAGTACAACCTTAAATATTTTAGAGATAAACTGTCAAACTACGGAAAACGTCGGGTATTTCAGCTAGTAACAAAGAAACACAAGACTATTGTACAAGTACAACCTTAAATGCTTTAGAGATAAACCGTCAAACTACGGAAAACGTCGGGTATTTCAGTTAGTAACAAGGAAACACAAGACTATTGTACAAGTACAACCTAAGTCTAAATGTTGTAGAGATAAACCGTCAAACCACGGACAACGTCGGGTATTTCAGTTAGTAACAAAGAAACACAAGACTATTGTACAAGTACAACCTAAGTCTAAATGTTTTAGAGATAAACCGTCAAATTACGGACAACGTCGGGTATTTCAGTTAGTAACAAAGAAACACAAGACTATTGTACAAGTACAACCTAAGTCTAAATGTTGTAGAGATAAACCGTCAAACCACGGACAACGTCGGGTATTTCAGTCAGTAACAAAGAAACACAAGACTATTGTACATGTACAACCTAAGTCTAAATGTTTTAGAGATAAACCGTCAAATTACGGACAACGTCGGGTATTTCAGTTAGTAACAAAGAAACACAAGACTATTGTACAAGTACAACCTAAGTCTAAATGTTTTAGAGATAAACCGTCAAACTTCGGACAACGTGGCGTATTTCATATAGTAACAAAGAAACACAAGACTATTGTACAAGTACAACCTAAGTCTAAATGTTTTAGAGATAAACCGTCAAACTACGGACAACGTCGGGTATTTCAGCTAGTAACAAAGAAACACAAGACTATTGTACAAGTACAACCTAAGTCTAAATGTTGTAGAGATAAACCGTCAAACTACGGACAACGACGGGTATTTCAGCTAGTAACAAAGAAACACAGGACTATTGTACAAGTACAACCTAAGTCTAAATGTTGTAGAGATAAACCGTCAAACTACGGGCTACGTCGGGTCTTTCAGCTAGTAACAAAGAAACACAAGACTATTGTACAAGTACAACCTAAGTCTAAATGTTGTAGAGATAAACCGTCAAACTACGGACAACGTCGGGTATTTCAGCTAGTAACAAAGAAACACAAGACTATTGTACAAGTACAACCTAAGTCTAAATGTTGTAGAGATAAACTGTCAAACTACGGACAACGTCGGGTATTTCAGTCAGTAACAAAGAAACACAAGACTATTGTACAAGTACAACCTAAGTCTAAATGTTGTAGAGATAAACCGTCAAACTACGGACAACGTCGGGTATATCAGCTAGTAACAAAGAAACACAAGACTATTGTACAAGTACAACCTAAGTCTAAATGTTGTAGAGATAAACCGTCAAACTACGGACAACGTCGGGTATTTCGGTTAGTAACAAAGAAACGCAAGACTATTGTACAAGTACAACCTTAAATGTTGTAGAGATAAACCGTCAAACTACGGACAACGTCGGGTATTTCAGTTAGTAACAAAGAAACGCAAGACTATTGTACAAGTACAACCTAAGTCTAAATGTTTTAGAGATAAACCGTCAAACTACGGAAAACGTCGGGTATTTCAGTTAGTAACAAAGAAATACAAGACTATTGTATAAGTACAACCTTAAATGTTTTAGAAATAAACCGTCAAACTACGGAAAACGTCGGGTACTTCTGTTAGTAACAAAGAAACACAAGACTATTGTACAAGTACAACCTTAAACGTTTTAGAGATAAACCGTCAAACTACGGAAATTGTCGGGTATTTCAGTTAGTAACAAAGAAACACAAGACTATTGTACAAGTACAACCTTAAATGTTTTAGAGATAAACCGTCAATCTACGGAAAACGTCGGGTATTTCAGTAAGTAACAAGGAAACACAAGACTATTGGTCAAGTACAACCTAAGTCTAAATGTTGTAGAGATAAACCGTCAAACCACGGACAACGTCGGGTATTTCAGTTAGTAACAAAGAAACACAAGACTATTGTACAAGTACAACCTAAGTCTAAATGTTTTAGAGATAAACCGTCAAATTACGGACAACGTCGGGTATTTCAGTTAGTAACAAAGAAACACAAGACTATTGTACAAGTACAACCTAAGTCTAAATGTTGTAGAGATAAATCGTCAAACCACGGACAACGTCGGGTATTTCAGTGAGTAACAAAGAAACACAAGACTATTGTACATGTACAACCTAAGTCTAAATGTTTTAGAGATAAACCGTCAAATTACGGACAACGTCGGGTATTTCAGTTAGTAACAAAGAAACACAAGACTATTGTACAAGTACAACCTAAGTCTAAATGTTTTAGAGATAAACCGTCAAACTTCGGACAACGTGGGGTATTTCATATAGTAACAAAGAAACACAAGACTATTGTACAAGTACAACCTAAGTCTAAATGTTTTAGAGATAAACCGTCAAACTACGGACAACGTCGGGTATTTCAGCTAGTAACAAAGAAACACAAGACTATTGTACAAGTACAACCTAAGTCTAAATGTTTTAGAGATAAACCGTCAAACTACGGACAACGTCGGGTATTTCAGCTAGTAACAAAGAAACACAAGACTATTGTACAAGTACAACCTAAGTCTAAATGTTGTAGAGATAAACCGCCAAACTACGGACAACGTCGGGTACTTCAGCTAGTAACAAAGAAACACAAGACTATTGTACAAGTACAACGTAAGTCTAAATGTTGTAGAGATAAACCGTCAAACTACGGACATCGTCGGGTATTTCAGTCAGTAACAAAGAAACACAAGACTATTGTACAAGTACAACCTAAGTCTAAATGTTGTAGAGATAAACCGTCAAACTACGGACAACGTCGGGTATTTCAGCTAGTAACAAAGAAACACAAGACTATTGTACAAGTACAACCTAAGTCTAAATGTTGTAGAGATAAACCGTCAAACTACGGACAACGTCGGGTATTTCAGCTAGTAACAAAGAAACACAGGACTATTGTACAAGTACAACCTAAGTCTAAATGTTGTAGAGATAAACCGTCAAACTACGGGCTACGTCGGGTCTTTCAGCTAGTAACAAAGAAACACAAGACTATTGTACAAGTACAACCTAAGTCTAAATGTTGTAGAGATAAACCGTCAAACTACGGATATCGTCGGGTATTTCAGCTAGTAACAAAGAAACACAAGACTATTGTACAAGTACAACCTAAGTCTAAATGTTGTAGAGATAAACCGTCAAACTACGGACAACGTCGGGTATTTCAGTCAGTAACAAAGAAACACAAGACTATTGTACAAGTACAACCTAAGTCTAAATGTTGTAGAGATAAACCGTCAAACTACGGACAACGTCGGGTATATCAGCTAGTAACAAAGAAACACAAGATTATTGTACAAGTACAACCTAAGTCTAAATGTTGTAGAGATAAACCGTCAAACTACGGACAACGTCGGGTATTTCAGTTAGTAACAAAGAAACGCAAGACTATTGTACAAGTACAACCTTAAATGTTGTAGAGATAAACCGTCAAACTACGGACAACGTCGGGTATTTCAGTTAGTAACAAAGAAACGCAAGACTATTGTACAAGTACAACCTAAGTCTAAATGTTTTAGAGATAAACCGTCAAACTACGGAAAACGTCGGGTATTTCAGTTAGTAACAAAGAAATACAAGACTATTGTATAAGTACAACCTTAAATGTTTTAGAAATAAACCGTCAAACTACGGAAAACGTCGGGTACTTCAGTTAGTAACAAAGAAACACACGACTATTGTACAAGTACAACCTTAAATGTTTTAGAGATAAACCGTCAAACTACGGAAAACGTCGGGTATTTCAGTTAGTAACAAAGAAACACAAGACTATTGTACAAGTACAACCTTAAACGTTTTAGAGATAAACCGTCAAACTACGGAAATTGTCGGGTATTTCAGTTAGTAACAAAGAAACACAAGACTATTGTACAAGTACAACCTTAAATGTTTTAGAGATAAACCGTCAAACCACGGAAAACGTCGGGTATTTCAGTTAGTAACAAAGAAACACAAGACTATTGTACAAGTACAACCTTAAATATTTTAGAGATAAACTGTCAAACTACGGAAAACGTCGGGTATTTCAGCTAGTAACAAAGAAACACAAGACTATTGTACAAGTACAACCTTAAATGTTTTAGAGATAAACCGTCAAACTACGGAAAACGTCGGGTATTTCAGTTAGTAACAAGGAAACACAAGACTATTGTACAAGTACAACCTAAGTCTAAATGTTGTAGAGATAAACCGTCAAACCACGGACAACGTCGGGTATTTCAGTTAGTAACAAAGAAACACAAGACTATTGTACAAGTACAACCTAAGTCTAAATATTTTAGAGATAAACCGTCAAATTACGGACAACGTCGAGTATTTCAGTTAGTAACAAAGAAACACAAGACTATTGTACAAGTACAACCTAAGTCTAAATGTTGTAGAGATAAACCGTCAAACCACGGACAACGTCGGGTATTTCAGTCAGTAACAAAGAAACACAAAACTATTGTACATGTACAACCTAAGTCTAAATGTTTTAGAGATAAACCGTCAAATTACGGACAACGTCGGGTATTTCAGTTAGTAACAAAGAAACACAAGACTATTGTACAAGTACAACCTAAGTCTAAATGTTTTAGAGATAAACCGTCAAACTTCGGACAACGTCGGGTATTTCATATAGTAACAAAGAAACACAAGACTATTGTACAAGTACAACCTAAGTCTAAATGTTTTAGAGATAAACCGTCAAACTACGGACAACGTCGGGTATTTCAGCTAGTAACAAAGAAACACAAGACTATTGTACAAGTATAACCTAAGTCTAAATGTTTTAGAGATAAACCGTCAAACTACGGACAACGTCGGCTATTTCAGCTAGTAACAAAGAAACACAAGACTATTGTACAAGTACAACCTAAGTCTAAATGTTGTAGAGATAAACCGTCAAACTACGGACAACGTCGGGTATTTCAGCTAGTAACAAAGAAACACAAGACTATTGTACAAGTACAACCTAAGTCTAAATGTTGTAGAGATAAACCGTCAAACTACGGACAACGTCGGGTATTTCAGTCAGTAACAAAGAAACACAAGACTATTGTACAAGTACAACCTAAGTCTAAATGTTGTAGAGATAAACCGTCAAACTACGGACAACGTCGGTTATTTCAGCTAGTAACAAAGAAACACAAGACTATTGTACAAGTACAACCTAAGTCTAAATGTTGTAGAGATAAACCGTCAAACTACGGACAACGTCGGGTATTTCAGCTAGTAACAAAGAAACACAAGACTATTGTACAAGTACAACCTAAGTCTAAATGTCGTAGAGATAAACCGTCAAACTACGGACAACGTCGGGTCTTTCAGCTAGTAACAAAGAAACACAAGACTATTGTACAAGTACAACCTAAGTCTAAATGTTGTAGAGATAAACCGTCAAACTACGGACAACGTCGGGTATTTCAGCTAGTAACAAAGAAACACAAGACTATTGTACAAGTACAACCTAAGTCTAAATGTTGTAGAGATAAACCGTCAAACTACGGACAACGTCGGGTATTTCAGTCAGTAACAAAGAAACACAAGACTATTGTACAAGTACAACCTAAGTCTAGATGTTGTAGAGATAAACCGTCAAACTACGGACAACGTCGGGTATTTCAGTTAGTAACAAAGAAACGCAAGACTATTGTACAAGTACAACCTTAAATGTTGTAGAGATAAACCGTCAAACTACGGACAACGTCGGGTATTTCAGTTAGTAACAAAGAAACGCAAGACTATTGTACAAGTACAACCTAAGTCTAAATGTTTTGGAGATAAACCGTCAAACTACGGAAAACGTCGGGTATTTCAGTTAGTAACAAAGAAATACAAGACTATTGTATAAGTACAACCTTAAATGTTTTAGACATAAACCGTCAAACTACGGAAAACGTCGGGTACTTCAGTTAGTAACAAAGACACACAAGACCATTGTACAAGTACAACCTTAAATGTTTTAGAGATAAACCGTCAAACTACGGAAAACGTCGGGTATTTCAGTTAGTAACAAAGAAACACAAGACTATTGTACAAGTACAACCTTAAACGTTTTAGAGTTAAACCGTCAAACTACGGAAAACGTCGGGTATTTCAGTTAGTAACAAAGAAACACAAGACTATTGTACAAGTACAACCTTAAATGTTTTAGACATAAACCGTCAAACTACGGAAAACTTCGGGTACTTCAGTTAGTAACAAAGAAACACAAGACCATTGTACAAGTACAACCTTAAATGTTTTAGAGATAAACCGTCAAACTACGGAAAACGTCGGGTATTTCAGTTAGTAACAAAGAAACACAAGACTATTGTACAAGTACAACCTTAAACGTTTTAGAGATAAACCGTCAAACTATGGAAAACGTCGGGTATTTCAGTTAGTAACAAAGAAACACAAGACTATTGTACAAGTACAACCTTAAATGTTTTAGAGATAAACCGTCAAACTACGGAAAACGTCGGGTATTTCAGTTAGTAACAAAGAAACACAAGGCTATTGTACAAGTACAACCTTAAATGTTTTAGAGATAAACCGTCAAACTACGGAAAACGTCGGGTATTTCAGTTAGTAACAAAGAAACACAAGACTATTGTACAAGTACAACCTTAAATATTTTAGAGATAAACTGTCAAACTACGGAAAACGTCGGGTATTTCAGCTAGTAACAAAGAAACACAAGACTATTGTACAAGTACAACCTTAAATGTTTTAGAGATAAACCGTCAAACTACGGAAAACGTCGGGTATTTCAGTGAGTAACAAGGAAACACAGGACTATTGTACAAGTACAACCTAAGTCTAAATGTTGTAGAGATAAACCGTCAAACCACGGACAACGTCGGGTATTTCAGTTAGTAACAAAGAAACACAAGACTATTGTACAAGTACAACCTAAGTCTAAATGTTTTAGAGATAAACCGTCAAATTACGGACAACGTCGGGTATTTCAGTTAGTAACAAAGAAACACAAGACTATTGTACAAGTACAGCCTAAGTCTAAATGTTGTAGAGATAAACCGTCAAACCACGGACAACGTCGGGTATTTCAGTCAGTAACAAAGAAACACAAGACTATTGTACATGTACAACCTAAGTCTAAATGTTTTAGAGATAAACCGTCAAATTACGGACAACGTCGGGTATTTCAGTTAGTAACAAAGAAACACAAGACTATTGTACAAGTACAACCTAAGTCTAAATGTTTTAGAGATAAACCGTCAAACTTCGGACAACGTCGGGTATTTCATATAGTAACAAAGAAACACAAGACTATTGTACAAGTAAAACCTAAGTCTAAATGTTTTAGAGATAAACCGTCAAACTACGGACAACGTCGGGTATTTCAGCTAGTAACAAAGAAACACAAGACTATTGTACAAGTACAACCTAAGTCTAAATGTTTTAGAGATAAACCGTCAAACTACGGACAACGTCGGCTATTTCAGCTAGTAACAAAGAAACACAAGACTATTGTACAAGTACAACCTAAGTCTAAATGTTGTAGAGATAAACCGTCAAACTACGGAAAACGTCGGGTATTTCAGTTAGTAACAAAGAAACACAAGACTATTGTACAAGTACAACCTAAGTCTAAATGTTTTAGAGATAAACCGTCAAACTACGGACAACGTCGGGTATTTCAGCTAGTAACAAAGAAACACAAGACTATTGTACAAGTACAACCTAAGTCTAAATGTTGTAGAGATAAACCGCCAAACTACGGACAACGTCGGGTATTTCAGCTAGTAACAAAGAAACACAAGACTATTGTACAAGTACAACGTAAGTCTAAATGTTGTAGAGATAAACCGTCAAACTACGGACAACGTCGGGTATTTCAGTCAGTAACAAAGAAACAAAAGACTATTGTACAAGTACAACCTAAGTCTAAATGTTGTAGAGATAAACCGTCAAACTACGGACAACGTCGGGTATTTCAGCTAGTAACAAAGAAACACAAGACTATTGTACAAGTACAACCTAAGTCTAAATGTTGTAGAGATAAACCGTCAAACTACGGACAACGTCGGGTATTTCAGCTAGTAACAAAGAAACACAAGACTATTGTACAAGTACAATCTAAGTCTAAATGTTGTAGAGATAAACCGTCAAACTACGGGCAACGTCGGGTATTTCAGCTAGTAACAAAGAAACACAAGACTATTGTACAAGTACAACCTAAGTCTAAATGTTGTAGAGATAAACCGTCAAACTACGGACAACGTCGGGTATTTCAGCTAGTAACAAAGAAACACAAGACTATTGTACAAGTACAACCTAAGTCTAAATGTTGTAGAGATAAACCGTCAAACTACGGACAACGTCGGGTATTTCAGTCAGTAACAAAGAAACACAAGACTATTGTACAAGAACAACCTAAGTCTAAATGTTGTAGAGATAAACCGTCAAACTACGGACAACGTCGGGTATTTCAGTTAGTAACAAAGAAACGCAAGACTATTGTACAAGTACAACCTAAGTCTAAATGTTTTAGAGATGAACCGTCAAACTACGGACAACGTCGGGTATTTCAGCTAGTAACAAAGAAACACAAGACTATTGTACAAGTACAACCTAAGTCTAAATGTTGTAGAGATAAACCGTCAAACTACGGACAACGTCGGGTATTTCAGTCAGTAACAAAGAAACACAAGACTATTGTACAAGTACAACCTAAGTCTAAATGTTGTAGAGATAAACCGTCAAACTACGGACAACGTCGGGTACTTCACTTAGTAACAAAGAAACACAAGACCATTGTACAAGTACAACCTTAAATGTTTTAGAGATAAACCGTCAAACTACGGAAAACGTCGGGTATTTCAGTTAGTAACAAAGAAACACAAGACTATTGTACAAGTACAACCTTAAACGTTTTAGAGATAAACCGTCAAACTACGGAAAACGTCGGGTATTTCAGTTAGTAACAAAGAAACAAAAACTATTGTACAAGCACAACCTTAAATGTTATAGAGATAAACCGTCAAACTACGGAAAACGTCGGGTATTTCAGTTAGTAACAAGGAAACACAAGACTATTGTACAAGTACAACCTAAGTCTAAATGTTGTAGAGATAAACCGTCAAACCACGGACAACGTCGGGTATTTCAGTTAGTAACAAAGAAACACAAGACTATTGTACAAGTACAACCTAAGTCTAAATATTTTAGAGATAAACCGTCAAATTACGGACAACGTCGGGTATTTCAGTTAGTAACAAAGAAACACAAGACTATTGTACAAGTACAACCTAAGTCTAAATGTTGTAGAGATAAACCGTCAAACCACGGACAACGTCGGGTATTTCAGTCAGTAACAAAGAAACACAAGACTATTGTACATGTACAACCTAAGTCTAAATGTTTTAGAGATAAACCGTCAAATTACGGACAACGTCGGGTATTTCAGTTAGTAACAAAGAAACACAAGACTATTGTACAAGTACAACCTAAGTCTAAATGTTTTAGAGATAAACCGTCAAACTTCGGACAACGTCGGGTATTTCATATAGTAACAAAGAAACACAAGACTATTGTACAAGTACAACCTAAGTCTAAATGTTTTAGAGATAAACCGTCAAACTACGGACAACGTCGGGTATTTCAGCTAGTAACAAAGAAACACAAGACTATTGTACAAGTATAACCTAAGTCTAAATGTTTTAGAGATAAACCGTCAAACTACGGACAACGTCGGCTATTTCAGCTAGTAACAAAGAAACACAAGACTATTGTACAAGTACAACCTAAGTCTAAATGTTGTAGAGATAAACCGTCAAACTACGGACAACGTCGGGTATTTCAGCTAGTAACAAAGAAACACAAGACTATTGTACAAGTACAACCTAAGTCTAAATGTTGTAGAGATAAACCGTCAAACTACGGACAACGTCGGGTATTTCAGTCAGTAACAAAGAAACACAAGACTATTGTACAAGTACAACCTAAGTCTAAATGTTGTAGAGATAAACCGTCAAACTACGGACAACGTCGGTTATTTCAGCTAGTAACAAAGAAACACAAGACTATTGTACAAGTACAACCTAAGTCTAAATGTTGTAGAGATAAACCGTCAAACTACGGACAACGTCGGGTATTTCAGCTAGTAACAAAGAAACACAAGACTATTGTACAAGTACAACCTAAGTCTAAATGTCGTAGAGATAAACCGTCAAACTACGGACAACGTCGGGTCTTTCAGCTAGTAACAAAGAAACACAAGACTATTGTACAAGTACAACCTAAGTCTAAATGTTGTAGAGATAAACCGTCAAACTACGGACAACGTCGGGTATTTCAGCTAGTAACAAAGAAACACAAGACTATTGTACAAGTACAACCTAAGTCTAAATGTTGTAGAGATAAACCGTCAAACTACGGACAACGTCGGGTATTTCAGTCAGTAACAAAGAAACACAAGACTATTGTACAAGTACAACCTAAGTCTAGATGTTGTAGAGATAAACCGTCAAACTACGGACAACGTCGGGTATTTCAGTTAGTAACAAAGAAACGCAAGACTATTGTACAAGTACAACCTTAAATGTTGTAGAGATAAACCGTCAAACTACGGACAACGTCGGGTATTTCAGTTAGTAACAAAGAAACGCAAGACTATTGTACAAGTACAACCTAAGTCTAAATGTTTTGGAGATAAACCGTCAAACTACGGAAAACGTCGGGTATTTCAGTTAGTAACAAAGAAATACAAGACTATTGTATAAGTACAACCTTAAATGTTTTAGACATAAACCGTCAAACTACGGAAAACGTCGGGTACTTCAGTTAGTAACAAAGACACACAAGACCATTGTACAAGTACAACCTTAAATGTTTTAGAGATAAACCGTCAAACTACGGAAAACGTCGGGTATTTCAGTTAGTAACAAAGAAACACAAGACTATTGTACAAGTACAACCTTAAACGTTTTAGAGATAAACCGTCAAACTACGGAAAACGTCGGGTATTTCAGTTAGTAACAAAGAAACACAAGACTATTGTACAAGTACAACCTTAAATGTTTTAGACATAAACCGTCAAACTACGGAAAACTTCGGGTACTTCAGTTAGTAACAAAGAAACACAAGACCATTGTACAAGTACAACCTTAAATGTTTTAGAGATAAACCGTCAAACTACGGAAAACGTCGGGTATTTCAGTTAGTAACAAAGAAACACAAGACTATTGTACAAGTACAACCTTAAACGTTTTAGAGATAAACCGTCAAACTATGGAAAACGTCGGGTATTTCAGTTAGTAACAAAGAAACACAAGACTATTGTACAAGTACAACCTTAAATGTTTTAGAGATAAACCGTCAAACTACGGAAAACGTCGGGTATTTCAGTTAGTAACAAAGAAACACAAGGCTATTGTACAAGTACAACCTTAAATGTTTTAGAGATAAACCGTCAAACTACGGAAAACGTCGGGTATTTCAGTTAGTAACAAAGAAACACAAGACTATTGTACAAGTACAACCTTAAATATTTTAGAGATAAACTGTCAAACTACGGAAAACGTCGGGTATTTCAGCTAGTAACAAAGAAACACAAGACTATTGTACAAGTACAACCTTAAATGTTTTAGAGATAAACCGTCAAACTACGGAAAACGTCGGGTATTTCAGTGAGTAACAAGGAAACACAGGACTATTGTACAAGTACAACCTAAGTCTAAATGTTGTAGAGATAAACCGTCAAACCACGGACAACGTCGGGTATTTCAGTTAGTAACAAAGAAACACAAGACTATTGTACAAGTACAACCTAAGTCTAAATGTTTTAGAGATAAACCGTCAAATTACGGACAACGTCGGGTATTTCAGTTAGTAACAAAGAAACACAAGACTATTGTACAAGTACAGCCTAAGTCTAAATGTTGTAGAGATAAACCGTCAAACCACGGACAACGTCGGGTATTTCAGTCAGTAACAAAGAAACACAAGACTATTGTACATGTACAACCTAAGTCTAAATGTTTTAGAGATAAACCGTCAAATTACGGACAACGTCGGGTATTTCAGTTAGTAACAAAGAAACACAAGACTATTGTACAAGTACAACCTAAGTCTAAATGTTTTAGAGATAAACCGTCAAAATTCGGACAACGTCGGGTATTTCATATAGTAACAAAGAAACACAAGACTATTGTACAAGTAAAACCTAAGTCTAAATGTTTTAGAGATAAACCGTCAAACTACGGACAACGTCGGGTATTTCAGCTAGTAACAAAGAAACACAAGACTATTGTACAAGTACAACCTAAGTCTAAATGTTTTAGAGATAAACCGTCAAACTACGGACAACGTCGGCTATTTCAGCTAGTAACAAAGAAACACAAGACTATTGTACAAGTACAACCTAAGTCTAAATGTTGTAGAGATAAACCGTCAAACTACGGAAAACGTCGGGTATTTCAGTTAGTAACAAAGAAACACAAGACTATTGTACAAGTACAACCTAAGTCTAAATGTTTTAGAGATAAACCGTCAAACTACGGACAACGTCGGGTATTTCAGCTAGTAACAAAGAAACACAAGACTATTGTACAAGTACAACCTAAGTCTAAATGTTGTAGAGATAAACCGCCAAACTACGGACAACGTCGGGTATTTCAGCTAGTAACAAAGAAACACAAGACTATTGTACAAGTACAACGTAAGTCTAAATGTTGTAGAGATAAACCGTCAAACTACGGACAACGTCGGGTATTTCAGTCAGTAACAAAGAAACAAAAGACTATTGTACAAGTACAACCTAAGTCTAAATGTTGTAGAGATAAACCGTCAAACTACGGACAACGTCGGGTATTTCAGCTAGTA
The DNA here is from genome assembly GCA_030765055.1 of Mantis religiosa. Taxonomy (NCBI): domain Eukaryota; kingdom Metazoa; phylum Arthropoda; class Insecta; order Mantodea; family Mantidae; genus Mantis; species Mantis religiosa. The sequence goes on along the minus strand of CM060952.1, from coordinate 83,583,222 downwards.
ACAAAGAAACACAAGACTATTGTACAAGTACAACCTAAGTCTAAATGTTGTAGAGATAAACCGTCAAACTACGGACAACGTCGGGTATTTCAGCTAGTAACAAAGAAACACAAGACTATTGTACAAGTACAATCTAAGTCTAAATGTTGTAGAGATAAACCGTCAAACTACGGGCAACGTCGGGTATTTCAGCTAGTAACAAAGAAACACAAGACTATTGTACAAGTACAACCTAAGTCTAAATGTTGTAGAGATAAACCGTCAAACTACGGACAACGTCGGGTATTTCAGCTAGTAACAAAGAAACACAAGACTATTGTACAAGTACAACCTAAGTCTAAATGTTGTAGAGATAAACCGTCAAACTACGGACAACGTCGGGTATTTCAGTCAGTAACAAAGAAACACAAGACTATTGTACAAGAACAACCTAAGTCTAAATGTTGTAGAGATAAACCGTCAAACTACGGACAACGTCGGGTATTTCAGTTAGTAACAAAGAAACGCAAGACTATTGTACAAGTACAACCTAAGTCTAAATGTTTTAGAGATGAACCGTCAAACTACGGACAACGTCGGGTATTTCAGCTAGTAACAAAGAAACACAAGACTATTGTACAAGTACAACCTAAGTCTAAATGTTGTAGAGATAAACCGTCAAACTACGGACAACGTCGGGTATTTCAGTCAGTAACAAAGAAACACAAGACTATTGTACAAGTACAACCTAAGTCTAAATGTTGTAGAGATAAACCGTCAAACTACGGACAACGTCGGGTACTTCACTTAGTAACAAAGAAACACAAGACCATTGTACAAGTACAACCTTAAATGTTTTAGAGATAAACCGTCAAACTACGGAAAACGTCGGGTATTTCAGTTAGTAACAAAGAAACACAAGACTATTGTACAAGTACAACCTTAAACGTTTTAGAGATAAACCGTCAAACTACGGAAAACGTCGGGTATTTCAGTTAGTAACAAAGAAACAAAAACTATTGTACAAGCACAACCTTAAATGTTATAGAGATAAACCGTCAAACTACGGAAAACGTCGGGTATTTCAGTTAGTAACAAAGAAACACAAGACTATTGTACAAGTACAACCTTAAATGTTTTAGAGATAAACCGTCAAACTACGGAAAACGTCGGGTATTTCAGTTAGTAACAAAGAAACACAAGACTATTGTACAAGTACAACCTTAAATATTTTAGAGATAAACTGTCAAACTACGGAAAACGTCGGGTATTTCAGCTAGTAACAAAGAAACACAAGACTATTGTACAAGTACAACCTTAAATGTTTTAGAGATAAACCGTCAAACTACGGAAAACGTCGGGTATTTCAGTGAGTAACAAGGAAACACAGGACTATTGTACAAGTACAACCTAAGTCTAAATGTTGTAGAGATAAACCGTCAAACCACGGACAACGTCGGGTATTTCAGTTAGTAACAAAGAAACACAAGACTATTGTACAAGTACAACCTAAGTCTAAATGTTTTAGAGATAAACCGTCAAATTACGGACAACGTCGGGTATTTCAGTTAGTAACAAAGAAACACAAGACTATTGTACAAGTACAGCCTAAGTCTAAATGTTGTAGAGATAAACCGTCAAACCACGGACAACGTCGGGTATTTCAGTCAGTAACAAAGAAACACAAGACTATTGTACATGTACAACCTAAGTCTAAATGTTTTAGAGATAAACCGTCAAATTACGGACAACGTCGGGTATTTCAGTTAGTAACAAAGAAACACAAGACTATTGTACAAGTACAACCTAAGTCTAAATGTTTTAGAGAAAACCGTCAAACTTCGGACAACGTCGGGTATTTCATATAGTAACAAAGAAACACAAGACTATTGTACAAGTAAAACCTAAGTCTAAATGTTTTAGAGATAAACCGTCAAACTACGGACAACGTTGGGTATTTCAGCTAGTAACAAAGAAACACAAGACTATTGTACAAGTACAACCTAAGTCTAAATGTTTTAGAGATAAACCGTCAAACTACGGACAACGTCGGCTATTTCAGCTAGTAACAAAGAAACACAAGACTATTGTACAAGTACAACCTAAGTCTAAATGTTGTAGAGATAAACCGTCAAACTACGGAAAACGTCGGGTATTTCAGTTAGTAACAAAGAAACACAAGACTATTGTACAAGTACAACCTTAAATGTTTTAGAGATAAACCGTCAAACTACGGAAAACGTCGGGTATTTCAGTTAGTAACAAAGAAACACAAGACTATTGTACAAGTACAACCTTAAATATTTTAGAGATAAACTGTCAAACTACGGAAAACGTCGGGTATTTCAGCTAGTAACAAAGAAACACAAGACTATTGTACAAGTACAACCTTAAATGTTTTAGAGATAAACCGTCAAACTACGGAAAACGTCGGGTATTTCAGTTAGTAACAAGGAAACACAAGACTATTGTACAAGTACAACCTAAGTCTAAATGTTGTAGAGATAAACCGTCAAACCACGGACAACGTCGGGTATTTCAGTTAGTAACAAAGAAACACAAGACTATTGTACAAGTACAACCTAAGTCTAAATGTTTTAGAGATAAACCGTCAAATTACGGACAACGTCGGGTATTTCAGTTAGTAACAAAGAAACACAAGACTATTGTACAAGTACAACCTAAGTCTAAATGTTGTAGAGATAAACCGTCAAACCACGGACAACGTCGGGGATTTCAGTCAGTAACAAAGAAACACAAGACTATTGTACATGTACAACCTAAGTCTAAATGTTTTAGAGATAAACCGTCAAATTACGGACAACGTCGGGTATTTCAGTTAGTAACAAAGAAACACAAGACTATTGTACAAGTACAACCTAAGTCTAAATGTTTTAGAGATAAACCGTCAAACTTCGGACAACGTGGCGTATTTCATATAGTAACAAAGAAACACAAGACTATTGTACAAGTACAACCTAAGTCTAAATGTTTTAGAGATAAACCGTCAAACTACGGACAACGTCGGGTATTTCAGCTAGTAACAAAGAAACACAAGACTATTGTACAAGTACAACCTAAGTCTAAATGTTGTAGAGATAAACCGTCAAACTACGGACAACGTCGGGTATTTCAGCTAGTAACAAAGAAACACAGGACTATTGTACAAGTACAACCTAAGTCTAAATGTTGTAGAGATAAACCGTCAAACTACGGGCTACGTCGGGTCTTTCAGCTAGTAACAAAGAAACACAAGACTATTGTACAAGTACAACCTAAGTCTAAATGTTGTAGAGATAAACCGTCAAACTACGGACAACGTCGGGTATTTCAGCTAGTAACAAAGAAACACAAGACTATTGTACAAGTACAACCTAAGTCTAAATGTTGTAGAGATAAACCGTCAAACTACGGACAACGTCGGGTATTTCAGTCAGTAACAAAGAAACACAAGACTATTGTACAAGTACAACCTAAGTCTAAATGTTGTAGAGATAAACCGTCAAACTACGGACAACGTCGGGTATATCAGCTAGTAACAAAGAAACACAAGACTATTGTACAAGTACAACCTAAGTCTAAATGTTGTAGAGATAAACCGTCAAACTACGGACAACGTCGGGTATTTCAGTTAGTAACAAAGAAACGCAAGACTATTGTACAAGTACAACCTTAAATGTTGTAGAGATAAACCGTCAAACTACGGACAACGTCGGGTATTTCAGTTAGTAACAAAGAAACGCAAGACTATTGTACAAGTACAACCTAAGTCTAAATGTTGTAGAGATAAACCGTCAAACTACGGAAAACGTCGGGTATTTCAGTTAGTAACAAAGAAATACAAGACTATTGTATAAGTACAACCTTAAATGTTTTAGACATAAACCGTCAAACTACGGAAAACGTCGGGTACTTCAGTTAGTAACAAAGAAACACAAGACCATTGTACAAGTACAACCTTAAATGTTTTAGAGATAAACCGTCAAACTACGGAAAACGTCGGGTATTTCAGTTAGTAACAAAGAAACACAAGACTATTGTACAAGTACAACCTTAAACGTTTTAGAGATAAACCGTCAAACTATGGAAAACGTCGGGTATTTCAGTTAGTAACAAAGAAACACAAGACTATTGTACAAGTACAACCTTAAATGTTTTAGAGATAAACCGTCAAACTACGGAAAACGTCGGGTATTTCAGTTAGTAACAAAGAAACACAAGGCTATTGTACAAGTACAACCTTAAATGTTTTAGAGATAAACCGTCAAACTACGGAAAACGTCGGGTATTTCAGTTAGTAACAAAGAAACACAAGACTATTGTACAAGTACAACCTTAAATATTTTAGAGATAAACTGTCAAACTACGGAAAACGTCGGGTATTTCAGCTAGTAACAAAGAAACACAAGACTATTGTACAAGTACAACCTTAAATGTTTTAGAGATAAACCGTCAAACTACGGAAAACGTCGGGTATTTCAGTGAGTAACAAGGAAACACAGGACTATTGTACAAGTACAACCTAAGTCTAAATGTTGTAGAGATAAACCGTCAAACCACGGACAACGTCGGGTATTTCAGTTAGTAACAAAGAAACACAAGACTATTGTACAAGTACAACCTAAGTCTAAATGTTTTAGAGATAAACCGTCAAATTACGGACAACGTCGGGTATTTCAGTTAGTAACAAAGAAACACAAGACTATTGTACAAGTACAGCCTAAGTCTAAATGTTGTAGAGATAAACCGTCAAACCACGGACAACGTCGGGTATTTCAGTCAGTAACAAAGAAACACAAGACTATTGTACATGTACAACCTAAGTCTAAATGTTTTAGAGATAAACCGTCAAATTACGGACAACGTCGGGTATTTCAGTTAGTAACAAAGAAACACAAGACTATTGTACAAGTACAACCTAAGTCTAAATGTTTTAGAGATAAACCGTCAAACTTCGGACAACGTCGGGTATTTCATATAGTAACAAAGAAACACAAGACTATTGTACAAGTAAAACCTAAGTCTAAATGTTTTAGAGATAAACCGTCAAACTACGGACAACGTCGGGTATTTCAGCTAGTAACAAAGAAACACAAGACTATTGTACAAGTACAACCTAAGTCTAAATGTTTTAGAGATAAACCGTCAAACTACGGACAACGTCGGCTATTTCAGCTAGTAACAAAGAAACACAAGACTATTGTACAAGTACAACCTAAGTCTAAATGTTGTAGAGATAAACCGTCAAACTACGGAAAACGTCGGGTATTTCAGTTAGTAACAAAGAAACACAAGACTATTGTACAAGTACAACCTAAGTCTAAATGTTTTAGAGATAAACCGTCAAACTACGGACAACGTCGGGTATTTCAGCTAGTAACAAAGAAACACAAGACTATTGTACAAGTACAACCTAAGTCTAAATGTTGTAGAGATAAACCGCCAAACTACGGACAACGTCGGGTATTTCAGCTAGTAACAAAGAAACACAAGACTATTGTACAAGTACAACGTAAGTCTAAATGTTGTAGAGATAAACCGTCAAACTACGGAGAACGTCGGGTATTTCAGTCAGTAACAAAGAAACAAAAGACTATTGTACAAGTACAACCTAAGTCTAAATGTTGTAGAGATAAACCGTCAAACTACGGACAACGTCGGGTATTTCAGCTAGTAACAAAGAAACACAAGACTATTGTACAAGTACAACCTAAGTCTAAATGTTTTAGAGATAAACCGTCAAACTACGGACAACGTCGGGTATTTCAGCTAGTAACAAAGAAACACAAGACTATTGTACAAGTACAATCTAAGTCTAAATGTTGTAGAGATAAACCGTCAAACTACGGGCAACGTCGGGTATTTCAGCTAGTAACAAAGAAACACAAGACTATTGTACAAGTACAACCTAAGTCTAAATGTTGTAGAGATAAACCGTCAAACTACGGACAACGTCGGGTATTTCAGCTAGTAACAAAGAAACACAAGACTATTGTACAAGTACAACCTAAGTCTAAATGTTGTAGAGATAAACCGTCAAACTACGGACAACGTCGGGTATTTCAGTCAGTAACAAAGAAACACAAGACTATTGTACAAGTACAACCTAAGTCTAAATGTTGTAGAGATAAACCGTCAAACTACGGACAACGTCGGGTATTTCAGTTAGTAACAAAGAAACGCAAGACTATTGTACAAGTACAACCTTAAATGTTTTAGAGATAAACCGTCAAACTACGGAAAACGTCGGGTATTTCAGTTAGTAACAAAGAAACACAAGACTATTGTACAAGTACAACCTTAAACGTTTTAGAGATAAACCGTCAAACTACGGAAAACGTCGGGTATTTCAGTTAGTAACAAAGAAACAAAAACTATTGTACAAGTACAACCTTAAATGTTATAGAGATAAACCGTCAAACTACGGAAAACGTCGGGTATTTCAGTTAGTAACAAAGAAACACAAGACTATTGTACAAGTACAACCTTAAATGTTTTAGAGATAAACCGTCAAACTACGGAAAACGTCGGGTATTTCAGTTAGTAACAAAGAAACACAAGACTATTGTACAAGTACAACCTAAGTCTAAATGTTGTAGAGATAAACCGTCAAACTACGGAAAACGTCGGGTATTTCAGTTAGTAACAAAGAAACACAAGACTATTGTACAAGTACAACCTTAAATGTTTTAGAGATAAACCGTCAAACTACGGAAAACGTCGGGTATTTCAGTTAGTAACAAAGAAACACAAGACTATTGTACAAGTACAACCTTAAATATTTTAGAGATAAACTGTCAAACTACGGAAAACGTCGGGTATTTCAGCTAGTAACAAAGAAACACAAGACTATTGTACAAGTACAACCTTAAATGTTTTAGAGATAAACCGTCAAACTACGGAAAACGTCGGGTATTTCAGTTAGTAACAAGGAAACACAAGACTATTGTACAAGTACAACCTAAGTCTAAATGTTGTAGAGATAAACCGTCAAACCACGGACAACGTCGGGTATTTCAGTTAGTAACAAAGAAACACAAGACTATTGTACAAGTACAAACTAAGTCTAAATGTTTTAGAGATAAACCGTCAAATTACGGACAACGTCGGGTATTTCAGTTAGTAACAAAGAAACACAAGACTATTGTACAAGTACAACCTAAGTCTAAATGTTGTAGAGATAAACCGTCAAACCACGGACAACGTCGGGTATTTCAGTCAGTAACAAAGAAACACAAGACTATTGTACATGTACAACCTAAGTCTAAATGTTTTAGAGATAAACCGTCAAATTACGGACAACGTCGGGTATTTCAGTTAGTAACAAAGAAACACAAGACTATTGTACAAGTACAACCTAAGTCTAAATGTTTTAGAGATAAACCGTCAAACTTCGGACAACGTGGCGTATTTCATATAGTAACAAAGAAACACAAGACTATTGTACAAGTACAACCTAAGTCTAAATGTTTTAGAGATAAACCGTCAAACTACGGACAACGTCGGGTATTTCAGCTAGTAACAAAGAAACACAAGACTATTGTACAAGTACAACCTAAGTCTAAATGTTGTAGAGATAAACCGTCAAACTACGGACAACGTCGGGTATTTCAGCTAGTAACAAAGAAACACAGGACTATTGTACAAGTACAACCTAAGTCTAAATGTTGTAGAGATAAACCGTCAAACTACGGGCTACGTCGGGTCTTTCAGCTAGTAACAAAGAAACACAAGACTATTGTACAAGTACAACCTAAGTCTAAATGTTGTAGAGATAAACCGTCAAACTACGGACAACGTCGGGTATTTCAGCTAGTAACAAAGAAACACAAGACTATTGTACAAGTACAACCTAAGTCTAAATGTTGTAGAGATAAACCGTCAAACTACGGACAACGTCGGGTATTTCAGTCAGTAACAAAGAAACACAAGACTATTGTACAAGTACAACCTAAGTCTAAATGTTGTAGAGATAAACCGTCAAACTACGGACAACGTCGGGTATATCAGCTAGTAACAAAGAAACACAAGACTATTGTACAAGTACAACCTAAGTCTAAATGTTGTAGAGATAAACCGTCAAACTACGGACAACGTCGGGTATTTCAGTTAGTAACAAAGAAACGCAAGACTATTGTACAAGTACAACCTTAAATGTTGTAGAGATAAACCGTCAAACTACGGACAACGTCGGGTATTTCAGTTAGTAACAAAGAAACGCAAGACTATTGTACAAGTACAACCTAAGTCTAAATGTTTTAGAGATAAACCGTCAAACTACGGAAAACGTCGGGTATTTCAGTTAGTAACAAAGAAATACAAGACTATTGTATAAGTACAACCTTAAATGTTTTAGAAATAAACCGTCAAACTACGGAAAACGTCGGGTACTTCAGTTAGTAACAAAGAAACACAAGACTATTGTACAAGTACAACCTTAAATGTTTTAGAGATAAACCGTCAAACTACGGAAAACGTCGGGTATTTCAGTTAGTAACAAAGAAACACAAGACTATTGTACAAGTACAACCTTAAACGTTTTAGAGATAAACCGTCAAACTACGGAAATTGTCGGGTATTTCAGTTAGTAACAAAGAAACACAAGACTATTGTACAAGTACAACCTTAAATGTTTTAGAGATAAACCGTCAATCTGCGGAAAACGTCGGGTATTTCAGTTAGTAACAAGGAAACACAAGACTATTGGTCAAGTACAACCTAAGTCTAAATGTTGTAGAGATAAACCGTCAAACCACGGACAACGTCGGGTATTTCAGTTAGTAACAAAGAAACACAAGACTATTGTACAAGTACAACCTAAGTCTAAATGTTTTAGAGATAAACCGTCAAATTACGGACAACGTCGGGTATTTCAGTTAGTAACAAAGAAACACAAGACTATTGTACAAGTACAGCCTAAGTCTAAATGTTGTAGAGATAAACCGTCAAACCACGGACAACGTCGGGTATTTCAGTCAGTAACAAAGAAACACAAGACTATTGTACATGTACAACCTAAGTCTAAATGTTTTAGAGATAAACCGTCAAATTACGGACAACGTCGGGTATTTCAGTTAGTAACAAAGAAACACAAGACTATTGTACAAGTACAACCTAAGTCTAAATGTTTTAGAGATAAACCGTCAAACTTCGGACAACGTCGGGTATTTCATATAGTAACAAAGAAACACAAGACTATTGTACAAGTAAAACCTAAGTCTAAATGTTTTAGAGATAAACCGTCAAACTACGGACAACGTCGGGTATTTCAGCTAGTAACAAAGAAACACAAGACTATTGTACAAGTACAACCTAAGTCTAAATGTTTTAGAGATAAACCGTCAAACTACGGACAACGTCGGCTATTTCAGCTAGTAACAAAGAAACACAAGACTATTGTACAAGTACAACCTAAGTCTAAATGTTGTAGAGATAAACCGTCAAACTACGGAAAACGTCGGGTATTTCAGTTAGTAACAAAGAAACACAAGACTATTGTACAAGTACAACCTAAGTCTAAATGTTTTAGAGATAAACCGTCAAACTACGGACAACGTCGGGTATTTCAGCTAGTAACAAAGAAACACAAGACTATTGTACAAGTACAACCTAAGTCTAAATGTTGTAGAGATAAACCGCCAAACTACGGACAACGTCGGGTATTTCAGCTAGTAACAAAGAAACACAAGACTATTGTACAAGTACAACGTAAGTCTAAATGTTGTAGAGATAAACCGTCAAACTACGGAGAACGTCGGGTATTTCAGTCAGTAACAAAGAAACAAAAGACTATTGTACAAGTACAACCTAAGTCTAAATGTTGTAGAGATAAACCGTCAAACTACGGACAACGTCGGGTATTTCAGCTAGTAACAAAGAAACACAAGACTATTGTACAAGTACAACCTAAGTCTAAATGTTTTAGAGATAAACCGTCAAACTACGGACAACGTCGGGTATTTCAGCTAGTAACAAAGAAACACAAGACTATTGTACAAGTACAATCTAAGTCTAAATGTTGTAGAGATAAACCGTCAAACTACGGGCAACGTCGGGTATTTCAGCTAGTAACAAAGAAACACAAGACTATTGTACAAGTACAACCTAAGTCTAAATGTTGTAGAGATAAACCGTCAAACTACGGACAACGTCGGGTATTTCAGCTAGTAACAAAGAAACACAAGACTATTGTACAAGTACAACCTAAGTCTAAATGTTGTAGAGATAAACCGTCAAACTACGGACAACGTCGGGTATTTCAGTCAGTAACAAAGAAACACAAGACTATTGTACAAGTACAACCTAAGTCTAAATGTTGTAGAGATAAACCGTCAAACTACGGACAACGTCGGGTATTTCAGTTAGTAACAAAGAAACGCAAGACTATTGTACAAGTACAACCTTAAATGTTTTAGAGATAAACCGTCAAACTACGGAAAACGTCGGGTATTTCAGTTAGTAACAAAGAAACACAAGACTATTGTACAAGTACAACCTTAAACGTTTTAGAGATAAACCGTCAAACTACGGAAAACGTCGGGTATTTCAGTTAGTAACAAAGAAACAAAAACTATTGTACAAGTACAACCTTAAATGTTATAGAGATAAACCGTCAAACTACGGAAAACGTCGGGTATTTCAGTTAGTAACAAAGAAACACAAGACTATTGTACAAGTACAACCTTAAATGTTTTAGAGATAAACCGTCAAACTACGGAAAACGTCGGGTATTTCAGTTAGTAACAAAGAAACACAAGACTATTGTACAAGTACAACCTAAGTCTAAATGTTGTAGAGATAAACCGTCAAACTACGGAAAACGTCGGGTATTTCAGTTAGTAACAAAGAAACACAAGACTATTGTACAAGTACAACCTTAAATGTTTTAGAGATAAACCGTCAAACTACGGAAAACGTCGGGTATTTCAGTTAGTAACAAAGAAACACAAGACTATTGTACAAGTACAACCTTAAATATTTTAGAGATAAACTGTCAAACTACGGAAAACGTCGGGTATTTCAGCTAGTAACAAAGAAACACAAGACTATTGTACAAGTACAACCTTAAATGTTTTAGAGATAAACCGTCAAACTACGGAAAACGTCGGGTATTTCAGTTAGTAACAAGGAAACACAAGACTATTGTACAAGTACAACCTAAGTCTAAATGTTGTAGAGATAAACCGTCAAACCACGGACAACGTCGGGTATTTCAGTTAGTAACAAAGAAACACAAGACTATTGTACAAGTACAAACTAAGTCTAAATGTTTTAGAGATAAACCGTCAAATTACGGACAACGTCGGGTATTTCAGTTAGTAACAAAGAAACACAAGACTATTGTACAAGTACAACCTAAGTCTAAATGTTGTAGAGATAAACCGTCAAACCACGGACAACGTCGGGTATTTCAGTCAGTAACAAAGAAACACAAGACTATTGTACATGTACAACCTAAGTCTAAATGTTTTAGAGATAAACCGTCAAATTACGGACAACGTCGGGTATTTCAGTTAGTAACAAAGAAACACAAGACTATTGTACAAGTACAACCTAAGTCTAAATGTTTTAGAGATAAACCGTCAAACTTCGGACAACGTGGCGTATTTCATATAGTAACAAAGAAACACAAGACTATTGTACAAGTACAACCTAAGTCTAAATGTTTTAGAGATAAACCGTCAAACTACGGACAACGTCGGGTATTTCAGCTAGTAACAAAGAAACACAAGACTATTGTACAAGTACAACCTAAGTCTAAATGTTGTAGAGATAAACCGTCAAACTACGGACAACGTCGGGTATTTCAGCTAGTAACAAAGAAACACAGGACTATTGTACAAGTACAACCTAAGTCTAAATGTTGTAGAGATAAACCGTCAAACTACGGGCTACGTCGGGTCTTTCAGCTAGTAACAAAGAAACACAAGACTATTGTACAAGTACAACCTAAGTCTAAATGTTGTAGAGATAAACCGTCAAACTACGGACAACGTCGGGTATTTCAGCTAGTAACAAAGAAACACAAGACTATTGTACAAGTACAACCTAAGTCTAAATGTTGTAGAGATAAACCGTCAAACTACGGACAACGTCGGGTATTTCAGTCAGTAACAAAGAAACACAAGACTATTGTACAAGTACAACCTAAGTCTAAATGTTGTAGAGATAAACCGTCAAACTACGGACAACGTCGGGTATATCAGCTAGTAACAAAGAAACACAAGACTATTGTACAAGTACAACCTAAGTCTAAATGTTGTAGAGATAAACCGTCAAACTACGGACAACGTCGGGTATTTCAGTTAGTAACAAAGAAACGCAAGACTATTGTACAAGTACAACCTTAAATGTTGTAGAGATAAACCGTCAAACTACGGACAACGTCGGGTATTTCAGTTAGTAACAAAGAAACGCAAGACTATTGTACAAGTACAACCTAAGTCTAAATGTTTTAGAGATAAACCGTCAAACTACGGAAAACGTCGGGTATTTCAGTTAGTAACAAAGAAATACAAGACTATTGTATAAGTACAACCTTAAATGTTTTAGAAATAAACCGTCAAACTACGGAAAACGTCGGGTACTTCAGTTAGTAACAAAGAAACACAAGACTATTGTACAAGTACAACCTTAAATGTTTTAGAGATAAACCGTCAAACTACGGAAAACGTCGGGTATTTCAGTTAGTAACAAAGAAACACAAGACTATTGTACAAGTACAACCTTAAACGTTTTAGAGATAAACCGTCAAACTACGGAAATTGTCGGGTATTTCAGTTAGTAACAAAGAAACACAAGACTATTGTACAAGTACAACCTTAAATGTTTTAGAGATAAACCGTCAATCTGCGGAAAACGTCGGGTATTTCAGTTAGTAACAAGGAAACACAAGACTATTGGTCAAGTACAACCTAAGTCTAAATGTTGTAGAGATAAACCGTCAAACCACGGACAACGTCGGGTATTTCAGTTAGTAACAAAGAAACACAAGACTATTGTACAAGTACAACCTAAGTCTAAATGTTTTAGAGATAAACCGTCAAATTACGGACAACGTCGGGTATTTCAGTTAGTAACAAAGAAACACAAGACTATTGTACAAGTACAACCTAAGTCTAAATGTTGTAGAGATAAATCGTCAAACCACGGACAACGTCGGGTATTTCAGTCAGTAACAAAGAAACACAAGACTATTGTACATGTACAACCTAAGTCTAAATGTTTTAGAGATAAACCGTCAAATTACGGACAACGTCGGGTATTTCAGTTAGTAACAAAGAAACACAAGACTATTGTACAAGTACAACCTAAGTCTAAATGTTTTAGAGATAAACCGTCAAACTTCGGACAACGTGGGGTATTTCATATAGTAACAAAGAAACACAAGACTATTGTACAAGTACAACCTAAGTCTAAATGTTTTAGAGATAAACCGTCAAACTACGGACAACGTCGGGTATTTCAGCTAGTAACAAAGAAACACAAGACTATTGTACAAGTACAACCTAAGTCTAAATGTTTTAGAGATAAACCGTCAAACTACGGACAACGTCGGGTATTTCAGCTAGTAACAAAGAAACACAAGACTATTGTACAAGTACAACCTAAGTCTAAATGTTGTAGAGATAAACCGCCAAACTACGGACAACGTCGGGTACTTCAGCTAGTAACAAAGAAACACAAGACTATTGTACAAGTACAACGTAAGTCTAAATGTTGTAGAGATAAACCGTCAAACTACGGACATCGTCGGGTATTTCAGTCAGTAACAAAGAAACACAAGACTATTGTACAAGTACAACCTAAGTCTAAATGTTGTAGAGATAAACCGTCAAACTACGGACAACGTCGGGTATTTCAGCTAGTAACAAAGAAACACAAGACTATTGTACAAGTACAACCTAAGTCTAAATGTTGTAGAGATAAACCGTCAAACTACGGACAACGTCGGGTATTTCAGCTAGTAACAAAGAAACACAGGACTATTGTACAAGTACAACCTAAGTCTAAATGTTGTAGAGATAAACCGTCAAACTACGGGCTACGTCGGGTCTTTCAGCTAGTAACAAAGAAACACAAGACTATTGTACAAGTACAACCTAAGTCTAAATGTTGTAGAGATAAACCGTCAAACTACGGATATCGTCGGGTATTTCAGCTAGTAACAAAGAAACACAAGACTATTGTACAAGTACAACCTAAGTCTAAATGTTGTAGAGATAAACCGTCAAACTACGGACAACGTCGGGTATTTCAGTCAGTAACAAAGAAACACAAGACTATTGTACAAGTACAACCTAAGTCTAAATGTTGTAGAGATAAACCGTCAAACTACGGACAACGTCGGGTATATCAGCTAGTAACAAAGAAACACAAGACTATTGTACAAGTACAACCTAAGTCTAAATGTTGTAGAGATAAACCGTCAAACTACGGACAACGTCGGGTATTTCAGTTAGTAACAAAGAAACGCAAGACTATTGTACAAGTACAACCTTAAATGTTGTAGAGATAAACCGTCAAACTACGGACAACGTCGGGTATTTCAGTTAGTAACAAAGAAACGCAAGACTATTGTACAAGTACAACCTAAGTCTAAATGTTTTAGAGATAAACCGTCAAACTACGGAAAACGTCGGGTATTTCAGTTAGTAACAAAGAAATACAAGACTATTGTATAAGTACAACCTTAAATGTTTTAGAAATAAACCGTCAAACTACGGAAAACGTCGGGTACTTCAGTTAGTAACAAAGAAACACACGACTATTGTACAAGTACAACCTTAAATGTTTTAGAGATAAACCGTAAAACTACGGAAAACGTCGGGTATTTCAGTTAGTAACAAAGAAACACAAGACTATTGTACAAGTACAACCTTAAACGTTTTAGAGATAAACCGTCAAACTACGGAAATTGTCGGGTATTTCAGTTAGTAACAAAGAAACACAAGACTATTGTACAAGTACAACCTTAAATGTTTTAGAGATAAACCGTCAAACTACGGAAAACGTCGGGTATTTCAGTTAGTAACAAAGAAACACAAGACTATTGTACAAGTACAACCTTAAATGTTTTAGAGATAAACCGTCAAACCACGGAAAACGTCGGGTATTTCAGTTAGTAACAAAGAAACACAAGACTATTGTACAAGTACAACCTTAAATATTTTAGAGATAAACTGTCAAACTACGGAAAACGTCGGGTATTTCAGCTAGTAACAAAGAAACACAAGACTATTGTACAAGTACAACCTTAAATGTTTTAGAGATAAACCGTCAAACTACGGAAAACGTCGGGTATTTCAGTTAGTAACAAGGAAACACAAGACTATTGTACAAGTACAACCTAAGTCTAAATGTTGTAGAGATAAACCGTCAAACCACGGACAACGTCGGGTATTTCAGTTAGTAACAAAGAAACACAAGACTATTGTACAAGTACAACCTAAGTCTAAATATTTTAGAGATAAACCGTCAAATTACGGACAACGTCGGGTATTTCAGTTAGTAACAAAGAAACACAAGACTATTGTACAAGTACAACCTAAGTCTAAATGTTGTAGAGATAAACCGTCAAACCACGGACAACGTCGGGTATTTCAGTCAGTAACAAAGAAACACAAGACTATTGTACATGTACAACCTAAGTCTAAATGTTTTAGAGATAAACCGTCAAATTACGGACAACGTCGGGTATTTCAGTTAGTAACAAAGAAACACAAGACTATTGTACAAGTACAACCTAAGTCTAAATGTTTTAGAGATAAACCGTCAAACTACGGACAACGTCGGGTATTTCAGCTAGTAACAAAGAAACACAAGACTATTGTACAAGTACAACCTAAGTCTAAATGTTTTAGAGATAAACCGTCAAACTACGGACAACGTCGGGTATTTCAGCTAGTAACAAAGAAACACAAGACTATTGTACAAGTATAACCTAAGTCTAAATGTTTTAGAGATAAACCGTCAAACTACGGACAACGTCGGCTATTTCAGCTAGTAACAAAGAAACACAAGACTATTGTACAAGTACAACCTAAGTCTAAATGTTGTAGAGATAAACCGTCAAACTACGGACAACGTCGGGTATTTCAGCTAGTAACAAAGAAACACAAGACTATTGTACAAGTACAACCTAAGTCTAAATGTTGTAGAGATAAACCGTCAAACTACGGACAACGTCGGGTATTTCAGTCAGTAACAAAGAAACACAAGACTATTGTACAAGTACAACCTAAGTCTAAATGTTGTAGAGATAAACCGTCAAACTACGGACAACGTCGGTTATTTCAGCTAGTAACAAAGAAACACAAGACTATTGTACAAGTACAACCTAAGTCTAAATGTTGTAGAGATAAACCGTCAAACTACGGACAACGTCGGGTATTTCAGCTAGTAACAAAGAAACACAAGACTATTGTACAAGTACAACCTAAGTCTAAATGTCGTAGAGATAAACCGTCAAACTACGGACAACGTCGGGTCTTTCAGCTAGTAACAAAGAAACACAAGACTATTGTACAAGTACAACCTAAGTCTAAATGTTGTAGAGATAAACCGTCAAACTACGGACAACGTCGGGTATTTCAGCTAGTAACAAAGAAACACAAGACTATTGTACAAGTACAACCTAAGTCTAAATGTTGTAGAGATAAACCGTCAAACTACGGACAACGTCGGGTATTTCAGTCAGTAACAAAGAAACACAAGACTATTGTACAAGTACAACCTAAGTCTAACTGTTGTAGAGATAAACCGTCAAACTACGGACAACGTCGGGTATTTCAGCTAGTAACAAAGAAACACAAGACTATTGTACAAGTACAACCTAAGTCTAAATGTTGTAGAGATAAACCGTCAAACTACGGACAACGTCGGGTATTTCAGCTAGTAACAAAGAAACACAAGGCTATTGTACAAGTACAACCTAAGTCTAAATGTTGTAGAGATAAACCGTCAAACTGCGGACAACGTCGGGTATTTCAGCTAGTAACAAGGAAACACAAGACTATTGTACAAGTACAACCTAAGTCTAAATGTTGTACAGATAAACCGTCAAATCAAGGTGAGCTTGGGGTATTTCAGCTAGTAACAACGAAATAGAAGGCTATTTTACAAGTACAACCTGAGTCTAAGTGTTGTGCAGATAAACCGTCAAACTACAGACAATACTTGCTATTTCAGCTAGTGTACCAATATTTATTAACTTTTTTCATTTTTATAAAACTTTAAATCTGATCGAGTAATGTTTCCGATTTTAAATTTCATCTATGAATACACTTCTTACTTATTTAATACAATTTACAGTTTTTTGGGACCTATATTTTTCAGATATACATAACGTTGGATGCTCCTGTAAATGTATAGCTAGGATAAAGTAAAGGAAAACAAAACACAAACGAAGAGCTTGTACACCGAAAATCCAGTGTCGGTGTTAATGAATAAAACAGCTGCTCTCTGCGAAGCCCATGTACGAGATAAATATTCAGGGGTTTTCCATAACGCAGATTTTTCTCTTAGGACTGTACACCTATCATTAACATTCCGCCCTCTAGTGCAGGGTTTAGAGATTTTCGCACATAGAATCCCTTCCCCATTTGGTGGCGCGGTGGTTGATTCAAATTCAAATGAAGGATTATCACTAATACTGTGCGGCGTGTACAGCTGTTCCTGTGACAATGATACCGTCACTTTATCACTGTTAACGAGAGAAGCCGCAACCTGACACAATTTTAAAAGTCGTTCATTATCTCTCTCGCTTCGTTTAATTTGGCTGCTTCATTAAAAACTAGAGGCAAAGGGCAATTTTTTATACATAAAAATGGTATAGGGTGTTTGTAAGAAACTTCAGGCCAGTTGCAATGCAAGCGTTTGCTGTTTCTAACGTTTTCCTGAGGTAGACTGAGAAATGTGTCTGTGCACGGAATAGTTAACAATATCACTGTTGCCTTACTTGACTTTCTCTAATCTTGTACACTCGTATCCATTAATACTACCACCTCAACTTCGGGATATCCTCACAGGTGGGGGAATCAAGAAAGAAGTGTGTGTATTGTTTGCATTTTCCACATAAAGTGGCGTCGTTTTTTATGGGCAGAGTTCTAGATTATTCCCATTACAAATATATTGTGATGTCATATTGGTTTCTCACAAACCCACAATTTTTATATCCCCGTCGAAGCTGTACTTGAGCTATAGAACACTGGCACTGAATTAGAATAACCTTTAAGGTTTTAAATCCATTTACTTGAAGACTGCCACACATAATACGTATAAACAAAGAAATGAGTACCAAAGTTTAGATCTATAGTTCAAATGGTTTCTTAGTTAATACACTTTTTTGCTTATTTAGCAAAAAAGACCATTTTATACTGCTTTCTCTTCATTTGAGATGTGATAGCGACATTTTCTAATATTTTAGTAAAGTGAAAATAAGTTGAAATATTTGATTAAAGATGCAGGCATACTGACACTAAAACAACTTTCAATTTGTGTCAAATTTTTGGTGTAAAATTTCTTTTTTTTTCCAGTACATATATAACTTTTTTGAGAGCCAACTATTGAAGGCATCATAAAATCCATAATTGAAACTTAAGATACCATAAATGAGATTACCCTTTTAAATATGCATACAAATCGGAGTAAAAATATAAGGTAATGCATCACACAGAAATGCTAAACCGATGGAAAGTACCCTGCATATGGAACGGGAAAGGAAGCTCACGGATAATTAATATATGTCGGTGAGCTCTTAAAAATGATCGATTGGAAAAAATTTTTGGTGGAAGTTATGGAAGGGTGTCTGCAGAAATATATGTGATATAATTAAATCCACGAAAATATAATTCTGACCATAATTCTTTATGGAACAGCAACAACGCTCCACACAAAACAGCAATTTTTTGCCCTATTTACTCCATGTTAATCAATATACACATTATTTTATTGTTAATTTTCCTGAAGCTACAAAGGAATATGGAAATATAATAGACTTTAAGTGAAAGTCATATGTTTTAAACTGCTGGTCGTTATTTGATGTCTTTGAATTCCATTCTTTTTGTACAACCAAGTGATAAAAACGTGAATAGTGGGGATAGAGACAACATGAAAAATTCAATGCCATGGCCGGGATTTGAAGCACGGATCTTCTGGTTTCCGTCCAGTCGCTCTTAACCTTTGAGCTACCATGGCCAACCTCCGTCCTGACATTAAATTCCCCAGTTGACTCGTATACTTCCCCGGTAGACCACTAGGGGCTCTCGCATCCAAGATACACCGTTTGTGGCGACTTACTATTTTAAGTACTTTAGTCCCAGGCTTCATCACATGGCATTCAATTTTTCATGTTGACTCTATCCATAAAATATCTTAGCCTATATACGGCTAGTGTGGAGAAATGATTAATTTCCATCAATTAACTAAAATAATAAGAGTTAAGTGATGAAGCCTGGGACTAAAGTACTTAAAATAGTAAGTAGCCACAAACGGTGTATCTCGGATGCGAGAGCCCATAGTGGTCTACCGGGGAAGTATACGAGTCAACTGGGGAATTTAATGACAGTACGGACGTTGGCCATGGTAGCTCAAAGGTTAACAGCGACTGAACGGAAATCAGAAGATGCGTGGTTAAAATCCTTGCCATGGCACTGAATTTTTCATGTTGACTCTATCCATAAAATATCTTAGCTTATATGCGGCTAGTGTGGAGAAATGATTTATTTCCATCAATTAACTAAAACGTGAATAGTAATTTACCTTTTGATAAAAGTATAACAAAGTATAAGGAATATCTCGGACATATTCAGGTTTAGAAAAAAATTTGATAAACATTTTATGTTTTCCCGGGTTGTAGGCCATGGTCCAGTTTACTTGTCCGATGTTTCGCTGAAAACTTCGTCAGGCACCTTTAAGGAATTTTGACGAAAAATTGTTCTTTTAAGGAGAACATTGTTGTGTAGTGAGATTTTGTCTTTTCTGTATAGGGTAATGAACATGTCATTCAGAAGGTAGAGCACTTCCTAAAAATTCACGATATGCGTTTTATTTGTCAAGCAAATATCTTAAACATATAGTATTTTAATTAAAATGCTTGAAGTCATTTTAGGGTATATCTACGTTATATAATAAAGTCCTATGTAAAGATTATGGGATAACATCCTTAAATATGTAGAGTTGGATGCTTGAAGGTCGTTGAACTTAAACCGAAGTTTAATATTTAAACATGGCTTGCTTTGAAGTTATGATTTTTTATTATTTTTTTCTTTTTTTATTTAGTTCAGAACGTGTACACCTAGGGGAATCTCTGTATTGAATTTTTGGTTGTAATGCTATAGCTTCTCTGCCTACCAGAGAGAGTAAAATTTCAATAAAAGTGAGAAGAGTTCTAAAAGCCATTCACAAAATTACATATCGGAAATTTCATCTTAATTACGTGCGATATCTGATTGAAATATGAAGCGTTTTTCTGTCAGTTTTCATCACAAATGGAACGCTAGCGAAAGCGAGGATAAATGTACTTTCTGCGTTGAATAGATGCAAATCGCTATGCACAGGCCTGAGATCACCTTGTCTACTACAGTGTAAACCTGTCTATTACACGTAATTCCACTGCAGTGTATTTATCCTAACTGCCGTTTTCCGGTTGGTCGACCCAAAACGAAATGTGCATTTGGATTTACACTGGACAAGGATCACAGCTCCTGATATCTGATTTCCCACTACATTCCCTGGGGGGAAGGGATCACAAAAACTGACCTTGCTTTTCCCTTATATTCGACTGACTTCATTTCTGTGCAGATTTGTATGTCTAGCTTGCTACGTACAGAACTTAAAGCAAAGTTTTGCCAACATTAAAATGAGCAAGTCATCTTCAAACATTTAATAAAGTGCAGAGAAGCAGAAAAACAATGGAAAGTTGTACACACAATGAAATCTTTTTAAACAGCATTAAGTATGAATGAATGCTTTTTTAGCAATACATAAGTGTTATTTTTATTCCACGTACACACACACACACACACACACACACACACACACACACACACACACACACACACACACACACGTGTGTATGTGTGTGTGGTATTGCACTGCACCTAAAATTGGATACCAAAACTTCATTTGAAATACACTTTTTGAGGTATTTTTGATTTTTAAAGAAATTAAGATGAAACTCGAGAATTTAAAATAATGTTCCACATCACCAATTACCCTTTACGTGGAATATTATTAAACATTTTTATTATATTAATAATAGTTCATATATACACTGAATATTCTGTCTGCTATTATGTTACTATATGTTACTATTAAACCGTAAGAGATAGAAAAACTCTTACTGCACAAAAATGTGGAAGGTGTTAAAAGACAATTTATTTTGAATTTTCCAGATATTACTTGTCATTTTTTTGGAATTTTAAAATATATATGCTATTCTCAAATAAGTTAGACAATAATTGTTCTTCCATACTAGCCGTGTGAGTTAGACTGAAATTCGGACAACAGATTTCGTGGTCCCGGCATGGTTCCTCTTAATCATTGAACTACCATGGCAACATACATGGCACTAGATTATCCAACTGACTCGTGTAAAGTACAAGGAGATCTCATATCCAATGAGATACGTGAATGTCTGGCGAATTACTATGCTGTAAGTAATGAAGTCCCAGGCTTCAACTTTAGAACCACTGTTAGGTTAATATATGGAAATTAATTCTTCTTTCATCATGTTATTCATGGCAACAAGCATGACACTAAATTCTCCAATTGACTGGCAGTGCCGTACTACCATGCCGGCCAATGGTTAAGAGCAACCGGAAGGAGATCGGGAGATCCGTGGTTCAAAGTCCAACTAAGGCATTGAATTGTTCAGTCTGATTCTATCCTTCGAAAATATTAAATAAGTTGTTCGTTTTCTTATACAATGAACATAACAAGAGAACAGAATTTATAACCATTGCAAAGTAACCAGCTTGAAACATTTTGACTACCGCTTGAATTCTACAATATTCGCATAATCTCCTTTTAGCTACAGAAAATTGCCCGCCTCGGTAGCGTGGATGGTAGTGTGCCTGCCTCACGTTCAAGAGGTCCCGAGTTCGAATCTCGGTCAGGGTAAGTTACCTGGTTAAGATTTATCCGGGGCTTTCCCTTATCCTTAAAGATAAATGTCGGGCAGCTCTAAGCTCCATGGACCCTGGATTCATTTGAGCATTATTCCACGCATTTCATTCACCGTCCGATATGACTTAACGTTGGAGGACGTAAATTACAAACACAAACACACACACTCACATACACACTTACAATAAAATATATTTGTATCTATTTCAATATTGTAAAGAAACAAAGGTTTTTGAGAACGCAAATTAATCTCAAAAGCTGTTTACCGATTTTGATAGTTGATTCTTTCACCATTAAGAAGCTCGATTTGTTCTTGACATAGGTCTGTCTGTAAATACTTCAAATTTCATTTAACCAGTTACTAAAATTTTAAAAGGGATCACAAGGTCCTTATATAGGAACAACTGGGATCATTAATGAACATGCTTATAAAAAGAACTGCTTAGATTTTAATATATTTTTGTTTGAATATTTGGAGTAATCAAGGTATGCGAAATTACAGCTACAAGAAATAATTGGAAGGTTTGCTTTACTACAGGGAAACAGTAGATCAATGTAGAACACTAGACAAAATCACAGTGACTGGAACAGTCACGATTTATTTATGTGAAATAAAACTGTATGGTAGGAGAAATTCATAATAAGAATATTTGAACAAAAGAATGGGAGACGAAGAAGAATGCCATTAGAGAGAAATAGTTTAAAGAACGCAGAGTGGTACTGTTGTCAGTGATAAAGAAATCAGCAATAAAAATAAATCAGAACATCTCATGTTATTCAAAGCTATATGCTGTGTGTTCATCAGAGAGAAGGGCGAGGTTATTACAGAACGCTTTCAAAAAGCTCATTTCCAATTCGCAAAAGAAAGTCATTAGCAAACAGAGCGAGAGAGCAATACCACAAACAGGGATTGAGATGCCTGCATTCACCAACTGCAACTTCCCTGGCTTTTCAATATGGTAGCTGACTTTCAGAGAGATGCACTGCATGCCTCGGATCATTAACTGTCACGCAATGATTCCCAGAATCGTTGCTGCACTATATAGGGTCTGTCGTAAGAAGCGAATAAGCAAATTAAGATAGAATCACATTCTTAAATGTAGCGTGTTGCACTCAAATACGATCCTCCACTCTAATACTAACTATTATTAAACATTAATTCTCTCTATTTCACGTTAAACGAGACAACTATGTTAATAATCATTTTATTAAATATTTTCTCATGTGTGTTGGAATTGAGATCCTGCTTTATCTCAATCGCCTGCGATGCCGTATGTAGTAAAAGCGGGCGTTAAACACTACACATTCATTCATTTTTACTTTATCTCAGATATTATTTTGTAAGATGTATATAATTATAGGGATAATATTTATTTGCAATTATGTCTAATTGCAATAATGGAGCTCACACAATTGTGAATTGCATAAGTAGAAAATGTTCTCCTATGTGAAAACGTTCCTGGTTTCGTCATTTACGAAAACTTAAAACTGTCTTTGGAAGCTATAAAATAAGATATTCACAGCAATGAGCAAGAAACTTCTTTGTATTTAAAAATCTACTGTGTTCTTAGTACGTGACCACGAGAAGGCATAGTAGAAATCTCACATACTGAGGGAAGTTCTTGTGTCACGTGGTAAGGATAGTCATGCGATGTATCAATACAGCAAACCCTCAGAGGATGTATCCGGGATTTAAACCCATTGTTAACCATCGCAGACATCTGCTGGACACCAGTGATTACCTCGCAGTTTTCGAATCAACGAGAAAACAATATCAGCTGCTCTACATCGCAGTGTACACCCAGGATTGAAGAGAAAGAGAATAGAGAGTGGAAACTTATATAGAAGAATCTCTTCAATAAAGTTGTTCCTACTGATTGGCATATGAAATATTAAACGAGACCATACCAACAGTGCAACATCTAACATATGCCAAATTTGTTCACAAATAGACACCTTGGAACATAGGATTGCCTCTTGCAAACAGGTGCATCATATCTGGATGGTGCTCAGAGGCTTTATTTGGAAAATAGTGCCTGCCGGAGTTTCCACCATGTCTTCGGAGACTACAGCGACTGGAATTCAGTTTTAAAAATACGTCGCTCCACAGATGTGCGATCTGCTTGGTAATGGGAACATTACACTGGATAATTCAGAAAAATACTGGAAATGTGGCTTTACAGAGGGAATGGTTTGATTTCCTGCGAAAGGAACGCTGGAAGCTAATCACTTCTGGGCTCAGTGGTTCTATGGAGCCCTATATCACCCGATTTGAGCTTCCTTACACTGGTTTAGAAGTCAACTTCCATCCCAATATCCAGACTGGCTGCTTTCACTGAGCGCAGACAATCTTTAGCAAGAACATTTTTCTCGCCAAAAGTTCTTAGAGCAGTGTTCCTTCAGATAGGCAATCTGTTGCAATGACTTTCCTTTTCAAATGGACGCAGGAGGAATTAAACTAAGAGTTCCAACAGTTACCATTGTGATGTACCATTATTGTTAGATACAGTAAATATGTAGCATGTGTTGAACTGAGTTGCTAGTCAGTGAGCTAGGAGCGGTGTTAATGTAAATTAGTGTAAGATACTGAATTAAATGAAGATTATAAACTGTTTTTATTGATCTTCATTGTGAAATGGCTGCAAATAAAAACTACATAAACTTTATTTCAGGCCATTTAGACTGAAATGAAAGATTATCTGAGTTAGGTTTAAATTTAAATGTTTTATAAAAAATTTTAGTCAGTGCCAAATTCTTAGCTAATCTGAATAATAAACATTAAATAACCATAAAAATACAGCCAATAAGAATAGTATAAAATGATATTATGGCAGATTAACAAGGGAAAAAGGGTATTGGACTTAGGCTCGGAGGAGACATACAAGTAAGCTTTGAGAAATCATCAAAGTCAGTCTTTAGCTCAGTCTCAATTCTAAAGGGTCAGTCAGTAAAACTCAAGTCATTGAGGAAGTATATTCGCACAAAAGTAAATAATTGTACTCACTGTGCCGTGGAGTGATTCTCACTTATTTCACGAAGAAACAGACAACTATGGTGTTTAGCAAAATCCGACTCGCCGCTGATACAAAGACTAAATAACTAGTGTGTTTTTAAATTCCGCTAAATCGAGTACTTCGGTAAACATTAGACCGACTCATCTATAATATTTTCAGCGCATGCGTCTGATAATTAAAACTAAATAGGGAAATATAACAGAAGTACGACATTGGCGAGATTAGTGTCAGTTTTATCATCAGCTCCTACCTCCTCGACCTGAGATATATGTTACCGCTTACCATCATAAGCAAAGAGTTGAAGGTTTCACGGTGAGCATTACTAATCAAGGCTTCGCGGGTGAACAGCCGTTTCAAACTAATAAAAATCGAGCTTTCGGCCATTGCGAACTCCATGGCCTTCTTCAGGATGTGAAGAAAGATCCCGAAGAAGGCCATGGAGTTTGCAATGGCCGAAAGCTCGACCTTTATTAATTTGATACGGCTGATCACCCACGAAGCCTTGATTAATAAGCAAAGAGCCTTGTCTCTCCACTGATATAATGCTAGCCAAGGTAAAAAACACATAGGACACGAATCTACCGAGACGGCCATCCGGACCACAAGAGACGGCGTGAATAGGCTGCGAACCTCAGACATCAAGGCCGAACCTACTTGCAGGTACTACACAGGTAATTCCCGAGGCGCACCAACCAGCCCACCGTCTCAGAATATAATAGACTTAAGCGATAGTCAAACTTTTAAAGCTAGTCGGTATGTGTCGCCTTTAATATTACGTTCTCTCTGCATGGCAAGGAGGTAAAAAAATCAGAGAGCAAGTAACCAGTAATACGTACATAAGAATAGATTAGCTGCATAAAATAGTTACACAAATTGTGTGCTTTAATAAGATATACATTTTTTCTGAAGTAAGATTTTGTCTATTTCTTATGGTTTATAAATTAAGGAAAATTAATTCATAATGAAGAAAACTTCTGACGGTATTACCAAAATTTGCAACATAAATACTTCATTTGTCAAGAAAATATCTTAAACACACCTATTATATTTTAATTGAAATAGGAAAAGAGCATTTGTCTAAACTTTTTTCATTTAAGTGACAATTTGGGATGACAGGAACTTCTTCCAAACCGCCATTTAGTAAACTTGAAACTAAATTACAAAGTTTTGTATTTAACCAACTTTTCAATTTTTAATTATGCTACTCACACACATGCTGACCTTTCTCTAAAAACATGTTTTTTATTTTATTTTCGGTGTAAACTTGTTATCCAAAATTTGGATGAACTGTGAAGATTATTTCAACTGTGGCCGCGCCATGGCTGAGTGGTTAGACCGCTTGACTCTCACCAAGGTGGCCCGGGTTCGGTGCACTGCAAAGTGAGATTTGTGATGGACAACAAGCTGCTGGGGCGGGTTTTCTCTGGGTCCTGCGGCTTCCTCCGCCAGCATTCCACCGATTACTCCATAATTATCTTTCCTATCACCTCATCTCTCTCGTACTCTCACTTCCGGCGATGGGGTGATCACTCGTCATGGAATCTCTCTGATCAGGAAACCTCTGATCCTCAACCCGTTGCCTACGGGCCTCGAGGTTGCGTGGTTCAGAAGGCCCTATGTTCCACTTAAGGAATAACAGAAACTCATTCACAATATTTGAACTACCCAGCAGAGAAAACAATAAACGATATTGGTTAGAGAAAATCATGTGAATTTAAAACAGGAGAGTTTTCCTAAGCCTTTCAATAATTCAGATTAAGGCAGTCGATTTTGTGAGCGCAGTTCCCCCTTCCTAATCTTCACGTAGAAACCACCGAAATGCGCCACACGGTGTTACGTACTCGGCAGATTTCATTAAACGCCGTAAATAAGCAGCTTGTTGTGTTAAATGCGTATGACAGCTCCCTCTAGTTTATGTTTAAGCACGGTTCCATTATACGTTATTTACGTTCGCTAAATTTAACAAGTTCCAGAATCGCAGCATCTGTGTTTCGCTCGATCACCCAAGTTGCAGGAAAACGGAAACTTTTAGCTGATTCGTGTCGCGAAGAAGGGTAATAATAATAAATAGTATTATTGCACTTCAGTATTCAAATTTAACCTATTGCTGTCTGCCTGTAAGGAAATATAAAATAGGTGGGGCCCGATTTAAATAATTCATTGATGACTTTAAAATTTGTAAACATTAGTTGAAAAAAGTTACTTAAAAATTATCTTAATGTCCTAATTTTCTTGGAATTTTGCTTAAACTTTATCCAGAATTCCGAAGTAATATTCGTTACAAGCAGGTTTAGTACGTCTTGAAATTTATGGACTGCCTATTGTCGACTGTTACATATAGAAAATTCTTTCAGCACCAAGACGATACTCCTGCATGTTTAGATCAACAAATATTGTGGGTTTATTCATCGAGCGAATACTTCTTTCCTGACAGTACATCAGTAGCCTTGTACTATTTTTGCTCAACTGATTTTACATTTTAGCAAAGACAAGCTTTACACGGTACATGATTTATATTACCTGTAACTGATTTCAACAGCTTCATTTTGAATTTTACGTAATACTTGCTTTTACTTTCGGCATGACGAAGTTCAAGTATGCATTTTACTGTGTGGGGGCTGCATTGTATCAGTAAACGTGGCTCTCAAATGGAGCAGGTAGATTCTCCCCACTTTCCTTTAGAGCACACGCCTGTCTTACAATAGACTAGAGCCCTTTAATTGGAAGAGTCCAAATGTGTAACAAAGGGACGGATTTTCAAGAATATTTAGAATTTGACGTTCTGAATTTTGACACTGCTAACATATCTAAGAATACATAGTTCAACCTAACTCGTGAAATAATAGATGTGCCCTTGAAGAGAGATTAAAATTACGTATAATCATAGCAGCAAAATTGTCTAAAGATGCAGAAAAAGTAACCCTTGAAAATTATAGCATAATCAAAATATAGAATAAGAGGTACGGGCTCCA